>CM041776.1:274902434-275080867 GCA_023374045.1 Limonium bicolor
AACCCATAGTAATGAGAGTGTCACTAAGCTTTGAGAACCAAGCCCTTAGGGCTTGTTTAAGTCTGTAAATTGATTTATTTAGCTTGCACACATGGTTAGGATAAATGGGGTGAATGAATCCAGGGGGTTGTGTCATATAGACACACTCTTGTAAATCACCTTGCAGAAACGCATTGTGAATATCCAATTGATGAATAGGACAGGAATAAACTGTGGCAAGTGTGAGAAGCACTCGTATGGTTGTGGGTTGACCACTAGGCTGAACGTTTCTGTATAGTCTAAGCCTTCTTCTTGTGTAAAACCGCGAGCAACTAACTTGGCTTTTCGCCTCTCTAGCGTGCCATCTGCTTTAATCTTGCTTTTCAAGATCCACTTCACTCCTAAGATGTTAGTGTAGGAGGTATGGGAACCAATTCACATGTTTTAGTGTTGAGAGAGCCTGAAACTTCTGGAGCATGGCTTGACGCCAATCTGGGTATTTAAGAGCTTCTCTGAACGTAGGTTCATTAGGTATTGTGGAGGGAGATGTAGTTGTGAGATGGAGGGAAGGCCATGGAACTGTACCATCTTGGCGAACAAGAGGCTTTGTGATGTTGTTTTTCCCTCTAGTTACCATGGGATGAAGGTGTGTTCTGTGGGTTGTGTGTTGGTATGGAGAGGTTGAGGTAAGGGTGAGGACATAGGAGATGGGCTGGAATCTGAGGAAGAGTTGGTGTTTGAAGTGTTTGATATTGTAGCATTGGGGGGGGAGTGGGTGGGGATTGCAAGAGAGGAGAGAGAGATGGTGAGGTTGTAGATTGAGAGTAATGATGGGGGTTGGTGTAGTGGGAGGTTGTTGTCTGGTTGTGTGGGTTGGATAAGATAGGTTGTGTGACAGTAAAGGTGGCTGGGTAGAGATCTGTAGCAGAAACTTTCTGAGGAGCCAGAGAGGTATATGGGAATTCACTTTCATCAATTGAATAGCACATCCCTGGATAGATAAATCTTGTTTGTACTAGGATCCAAATAAATGTAGCCTGTAGTGTTGGGACCATAGCCCAAAAACACACAATGTGTTGACTTGAAGCTGAATTTGTGTCTATTCATGGGCCTGAGATTGGGCCAGTAGCCACAGCCATGACTTACAACCTAGAATAATCTTGGGTAGACCAAAGAGTGTTTCAAATGGAGATTTGAAGTTTAAGACACTGCTTGGGGTTCTGTTGACAAGGTAAACCACTGTAGTGAAGGCTGTCCCCCAAAACTCATATGGAAGATTAGCATGAGCCAACATTGCTAACCCTTTGTCCACAATTCGCCTGTGTCTAGTTTCAACCGTGCCATTTTGGGCATTGGAATAGGGGCAGGTATTCGGTGAATAATCCCCTTTTCCTTGAAAAATTTGGTGAGAGCTTGAAACTCACCTCCTCCATCACTCTGAACAGCTTGAACTGTAGTGTGAAACTGGTTGCCTACATAGGCTAAAAAATCCTGAAAGACTTGCCGAACACTAGACTCTAGAGGTATAACATAAATCCAAGTGAATTTGTGCAAGCATCAACAATAGATAGATAGTATTTCCCACCATTTAGTGTCAAAACAGGGGCAGGGCCCCAAACATCAGCAAATATAAGCTCAAAAGGCTTAGAATAACTAGTGTTTCGGTCAGGATGGGGGAGAGAGTGCATCTTCCCCTTAATACAACCCACACAATTATGTAAATTGAAAGATGTTTTTGAACAAGGCAACTGATATTTATTTATTGTCATCTTGGTCATCCTGGGAGAAGGGTGTCCAAGACGAAGATGCCATGTGTCAGATGATGCTTTGCTTGTAGAGTGAACTTGGTGTCTTTCCTGAGCTTGTGGAGCTAAGTGAATGTGATAAAGGCCCCCCTTAAGTCCTCATCTGGCCAGAATTCTCCCCTGGTGCTTGTCCTTAATATAGAAACAATAGGGATGAAATTCAAAGTAAACATCATTGGCAAGAGCAAACTGATGGACAGATAAAAGATTCTTGTTCAATTTGGGTATATAATAAAGAGGAGACATAGTAAATTTAGATTGTAAGTGACGAAAGCTGCCTGAGCCTTTACTGTGAATAGTGAGGGTATTACATTTCCAAGGTGCACATCCTCAGTGCCAGTGTAAGTCTGGCTGTCAGATTGAGATTCCCCATGTGCTTGGTGAAACTATCTGTAGCAGTAGTATCCGGTACCAGTTTAAATCTGGAGCACTAGTAGATGTGTAATTAGCTCCAAATTCCTTGGGGGGTTAGGCTGGTAGCTGTGGTTGTATCTGTGATAGCAAACTGCAGCAGTGTGCCCCATTTTATGACATACCTGACACTGGGGTTTGGTATCTGGTCTGCCGGTAAATGTAATAGGACTGCTTTTCTGATAGTTACTTGAGCCAGAGTAGCTCTTGCCCTTAGTTGTTCCTTTGTCAGAGTTGCTGTAACGTCTGTTTTGTGATTTGTTTTTGGATTGTGTGTGAGATTTGTGGTGTTGGCTGAGAGTTGGAGTGTGTTTGTGTGAGTAGCTTGGATAGCTTCATGGTTAAGCAAGGCATTGTATAGTTGTTGAGATGTCAAGGGGTCAGGCCGCAGGGTGAGATTGGTTTGGACTGTCTCATACTCAGGACCAAGTCCAGAGATATATAGGAACAAAGTTTTGAGAGTCATTTGAATGGCTCTCCTACAGCGGAAAGAGCAGTAGAGAATGCATGCATTTTCTAAATATTCAGTCACAAAATCACCACCCTTCCTAGCATTTCCTAGTTGAACATGAATTTGAAGGGCTATGGCAGCAGATTGAGCAGAAAACATTTCTTTCAACACATTCCAAGTAGTAGCGCAGTAGTACATTCTACTATATTACCGATGATAGATTCTGACAATGAGGTGTTGATAATAGACATTACCATCTGATCATATTGCTCCCATTGTAGGTATTCAGGGTTTAGCTCACCTCCAATTGTCGCCTCTGTTTAGGCTTGGTTCCATTGATCCAGGCAAATAGTCCATGACCGCGCAAGTAGGGCTCAATCTGCTTCCTCCATGTGGGATAGTTTTCTGACGACAGCTTGACAAAGTTTGATATGGGAGAGATCAAAGAAGGCATGGAGGTAGACTGGCTGGAAGATCGAGGTCCGGTGTGTTGCTGTTAACTTCAGCCATGGTGAATGCACTGGATGAAGATGAGGTCGTCATGGCGAGCAGAAGAAAAAAACATAAGAAATGGGATCAAAGGCAAAAAAACCCAGGAGCTCTGATTACCATAGAAGATTGCAGAATAGAAGACGTATTTTGGGGAATTGTAATATGGCTGCCCAATGGTAGGCGGCTATTGTATATTACTATATATAGTAGGGTTACAAAAGGACTGTCAATAATAGGACAAAATGTACTGGACAGATAAAAGACTACAGATATGGGTTCTATTACACTTGGGCCTTATTTACACATACAGACTCTTTAGGAGATTGGGCCTTATTATGCAACACGTGCTTCATTACTTTTTTGCAGCATACTAATCCACTGACTCTTACCGAGTGATTTCACAGCATTGATTTAGTACAAAATACACTAACTAATTGCAGAGCCTTACATAAACAAAAAATATGTAAGAACATAAAAGACAATAAAACAGTTACGTACTTAAAATAGATGGTTCTCCAAGCTGCATCAGGGCATAATCTCATGAACAAGCTTTACTAAATTAGCATGAACAAGCTCGCCAAGATAATTAACTTCTATCTGGCCGCAACAAAATGTCATCCAAGAATTAAATCGGGAGAACTATGCAGAAAATATCAATTACATCAGAAAGTTATCATACCACCCATTCCTTGTGTCCCTGAAGTCTATCATGGTTCAGGGTCTTAACTGCAACTGTAAGTCCTGTGCTAGGTCTAGCAGGACCAGTTCCATTCTCTTCATGCCAAAAAATATATTCAGTCTTCTAACTTTACTAAATTCACCTACTTGTTGAGGTTGACCAACGACACACTAATTGAACATGTAATTTAAACACACAGATTGAACTGAGCATGAACCTTATATCTGGTTCATATATATATATATATATATATATATATATATATATATATATATATATAGATAGAGAGAGAGAGAGAGAGAGAGAGTTTGAAAAATTTGACAGCACAACATTTGTAATGACCCCAAGACCACCCTGATTGAGAGACCGTTATACGTCGCGTACTTATTACCTAAGACACGCAAGGCTACACCAGTGAATCCCAAAATTGAACAAAATACCCTTTATTTAACAAGTAGCAATTACAATCATTCACATAGTTACAATAGTGGAAGCTAGTAAATACAAAAAGGGCCTCAAAGCCAAACATTGAATACAAACCAAATACAAAACTAAAAGCGAAGGCCGAATCTTCAAACACGAACTAAGACCTGCAAATCAGACGGATATAGGGGTGAGCACAACTATTGCTCAGCAGGTGATAAACTTCATCAGTTGAGCACGCTCAAAACATAATCTGAACATACATTTATACTTATACGAAAGCATAGCAAAATCAGAAACAGAGGCCTTAGAGGAAGAAGGCAGGAACTGAAACTTGATAATCCAGAAGCTCAACCAAATAGAAGCTAAACAAAATCAGAAGTTTAACCACATCAAAACCTGAACGAAATCAGAAGCTTAGCAAATTCAAAAGCAGAGATCGGAGCGGAAGACCTTCCAACAGACAGAGGTCTAAAACAGAGAGAGCTAAGTGTTGTCAAATCAGAAGGAGCAACAGAAGACAAATAAGAAAGTCGAAGCTTTGCAAACCAGAGAATTCTAAGAAGACGGAAAGCACACAGCAGACCGTCTCAAATCAAATACAGACAGAGCAGATAGAAACAGATCACTTAATAAACCAGAGGCTCTCAGAAGACAGAAAGCACAAAGCAGTCTGTCAGAAATCAGAAATAGTCAGAGCAAACGGAAAACAGAACACTTAACAATCAGAAGCGGGACTCTAGCACCAAGCACAAACACTCAGAAAGGGTCGGAGACCCATGGATCTAACAGATCCCTCGACAACAAAATGAAATGACCCGAAGGCCAAAGGGTTCGTCAACCCCACATAACAGATTGGGCATGACCCACACTCATAATGTAACACCCCAACTACAACCATACACTGAACAACAAAATAGCAGCGGAAAACTGAACTCTTCACATTACTTAACTCAATGGTGTTACACGCCGTTAACCACCTACGTGGCTAACAAGGCTAATACATATACATATACATTGTATCGGTCTGATGGACTAGATTCCGAGCAACAACACACTACTATCCCTTTCCATTAACAACAACCATATACATATACAATCCAACTGTACCGAGTATTTACCAACTGATGCCGATAACAATTCGGTCTTACTACACCTACAATACATACACAATTTAAATGGCTACCAATGTGCAAACGACTACCCCGTCCTACTCTCGAACGGATTCCAGCTCCTTGTACCTGCAAATAGGAAAATAGGAAAGAGAAAGGGTGGCCCCCCAGGGGCTCAGCACCTTTGCTGGTATGGTAATCCCGCAGCCCGCATGCTACCGGGCCACGCACAACTATTTGTCGTCTTATCATGCGGTTGATTATATCATAATCATGCATGTAAACTACAAATACACAACACATTACACTGCACAACAATGGCTCATTAAAACAGCCAATTCAACTACACTTAATAATTCACTCGTTGTGATCTTTAATCCCTAGAGTGTTTCTCCTTTAACGGAGCTATTTCCTTAATAGACGACACATACCCACCAATCGGGTTATCCTTAAACGCATCTTACAATAAACTGGAATTCATATCCATACTCCACATACTCCACATCTTAACAACATATCACATCACATCGCAATAAGAATTGCAGCACAACAACAATACATAACAAACATAACTAACGGAACGGTTCCCTTTATGAACCGCCCAAACATAGTCAGTTCACTTGTAGCCTAGAGAATGTTGCCAGTCTCATGATAAGCTCGTTACATAACTCGTTACCGTCTCGTTAAATGAACGGATAACTTAACACAAGGTGTCTCGGATATAGTGATCCAAGCACACCGAACAAACATAAACATAGTATGCCCCTGTGGCCCGACGTGAGTCAGTAAATAGCCTTGGTTAAGCTAAAGGGAAGGTTGGAAACCAAATTGGAGAACAACCATAACATACAGAGAGGATCGAACCTGATATGACAACGACCCCCATACTCACACGCGTGGCCGAACAGACCGGACTCCTCACTTCCCCCGTTAGCACTTGTTAGAAGTTCAACATTGAACTTAATAAACAATCACAAACATTAGGTTAAGTCTTGTTAGACACACACAAGGGAAGAGAGTCATACATTCACACACAACATCACACACAAACATCACTTGACTAACTCACGCATAGCCGTTGTAACACCCCATATGGGTAACTGTCCAACAACCTAGCTCTCAAACATTTTAGGCTTGAAAACTAACCACTTTAGGCCCTTAATCCTCACTTGGGCTTAAAAGTGGAAGGCCTTGTGTGTTGTAGTCAACCCATGTGTTTACATATAAGGAACTCACAATACTACTATCCCGATGTGGGATGGGGGTATTACATACTCCCCCACTCAAAGAACGCGACGTCCTCGTCGCAAGCCTAATATCCAAGTCCCATGGACCTCCTCGGTAGTGTCGGGTTGCCCATCCCGACACGGTCCCGAGTCCGCTCTGATACCATTTGTAACACCCTATGGGTAACTGTCCAACAACCTAGCTCTCAAACCATTTAGGCTTGAAAACTAACCACTTTAGGCCCTTAATCCTCACTTGGGCTTAAAAGTGGAAGGCCTTGTTGTTGTCAAACCCATGTGTTTACATAAAGGACACACACATACTACTCATATCCCGATGTGGGATGGGGGATTACAGCCGTGGTTAGAACGTTCCTTAGGTCGGAAACGTTATTACCGGATACCGTTCTCTTACTTTTACCTAATAATGGTTAACTAGCCTTTCATGCGCATTCGAGGTTACCGTATCGGCACGTAACGTAACACACAACAACAATAACGACTGTAAACTCGTTTCATGATTATCTTATACATGGCAAACATACAGAAAAACATGTTGGCATACAAGCCGGTGTAATCCGGTAGGACACAGGTTGCAAGAAAACCATACATGTCACCGGAGTCCACTATATCATTTCCACTTATGTTCCTCGAACGATTCTCGAACAACTGGTAATATTACATGTACTTTTATTAACATCGGGGTAACATGATTGTTTAAAGTCTAATGCTCATAACTTATCCCCCGTTAACTTAGTTAAATAACTTCACATTTTAACTTGTTTTACTTTTACATTTTAATACAATTTTTTTCCCCCACTAAATTGTCATTATAACTCACTAGGGTTTACTACTTAAACCACACTCAATTTGTTTTTTTTTTACATGATTTGGGTCGTCCGACCCACAACTGGGTCGGACCGTTCCAGAAACTTTTCTGTCTTTCAAATCCTCCCGTCCGACCCAAGTCCTCTGGGTCGGACCATTCCAGAAACATTAACGGGTGAATTAACTGGGGCTGTCCGACCCACCCTGGGTCGACCACTGGGTCGGACAACATCAGAATTTGTCCAAAACTTGTCAAACTTTCTCCAAACTTTTCCTCAAGCCTCCTAATGTGTTCTAACATCATTTGGCACATTTAACCCTTCATATAACATCCATAAAACTCATTTTATAACTCCTTAAACACTTACTCTTTTCTTACCAAAGTTCCTAACACTTATAATGTTTTCTCTCCTTAGTTTCTCCAAGTGGTGTTTCATAATTATGATAACCACTATGCCAAAAGTGTTTCCTTACCATCATAACATCATCTCTCAAAAACATCTTTTCTTACTAACTAAATCTCTTTTTTCACATCTTTCCTAAACATCATTTCCTCCTTGTACATCAACATTCCTAAACCTTAAACAAACTTCTCCAAGACTTTAATACATCCTCAAAACACACATTGAATCCTAGAACTTCCAAGATAATACCTAAATCCTTGTATCACTCTAAATCACCTTAATACATGTTTTCTTCCCTTAGTAAAACACTTGTTCACCTTTAACACTCCCTAGTTCACCAAAACTTATTTAAAACACTTAGAACTTCTTATACATTTCCCAAATTTTGCCATAGCTTCTCTTGTATATCCTCACATCCAAACACTTAGGTTTTTACCTTATTTCATTCAAGAACACCTAAAATCCATCAAGAGTATTCTCACACACAACACTCACCAAATTTTACACTACATCACAATATAGTGCATAAACTTAAATTGCTTGGCACTTAGGCCCTTAAATAACATGGCTCATAGGCCCTTAAATTGCATAAACCTTAAACACTGAACTTCCCACATAATATATTGCCTTTAACCTGTAAATACACTCAACATCACATATGCCTCTTAATAGTTTCCTTGAGAGCATTTTACTAGGTCATTCACCATTGGCTCCTTAGGTATTTTATCAAGCAAGTCAAGCTCATTTTTCCTAAGGCATTTAAACTACATTGAGATAGTTTGTTTACCTCTTTTCTTCAAGATTTTTACTTGAACACTCTTGTTCTTCCTTGTTTGGAAATTGGCAAGAGGACTTGGTTACTTGTCAATGTTCTAATCAATATACATATAAGGGTAATGAGCTTAAGAATTAACACTTAAACTCATTTACAAACCCTAGTTTAACATAAGTGTTTTAATACACTAAAATGATATTTACCTTTGAATTTGAAAGAGAACTTGAATATGTAACAAGAGAGGACTCCTCCTTGTCCCTTGAAGATTGAAATGGAGCTATGAAAGAACAAGAGAAGACACCATCAAAGGTGATTCTCGGTTACACACAAAAACAAGAGGGAATGTTGTTTTTTCTTTGATTTTCCTTACCTTGAAGCAAAGGAGAATGTCAAGGCATGAAAAGGTGAGCTCAAGCTCCAACAATGGTGAATCTTCATGGCACCAAAATGGAGTTCTTGAAGATTTGAAAAGAGATAAGTGTAGAGCTTGGCCTAACTAAGACAAATATGGTCTTAGAATTTGATTTGGTATTTGGAGCTAGAAGATATAAGAGATTGAAGATGGTGGTGTGAGTGGTGCTGTAGCAAACCGAGAATGGAGCTTGGGAGAAGATGAAGAAATCGGTGGGGATGAGAAGGAATGAAGAAAGGTGAGGTGAGAGGTAACTTTAGTAGATATTTATGTAATTAAAGTAGAATAGTACTTTACTTATTTTCTTTCTTTCTTTAATTGATTTGTAAATGGTGATGACTCACCCTACAAAACCAGCCCCCATTTAATAATAAGGGTGTTTTGGTCTTTGTTGACCAATTAACTTACTTATATTGACTTATGTTATAAATTTGCATATTTTGTTACTATTCACAAACTAAGGCACATATTTGTGAAATTTTGATTTCCCATTGATTTAGACTTCCTAATGTGATACTAAGTAGTACACATGTTAATTAAAGAGTAATGATGGACATTTATCCATTCAAAACTCATTTACAAGACAATTTTTCAAAAATGTGCTTTAAGACTCCTTAAAGCACATTTTGTATTTTAACTTGTTTTCAAGCTTGGTTTTCTTTAGTAATTGATTTTATATGTTCATTAACATATAATTAAGGTATAGACATGACCTTCAGGTATTATACAAATTTATCCCAAGCTTAGAGCACATTTTTGCCATATTGACTTTAAGGCATTTATTTGTGTTTTGTTTGGTTTAATTGTCTACCAAGGTTTCCTAAAGACTTAATTAGCCTTATTAAATCATAATTGAATATTACCAAGTCTTGGTAGGTCCTTGGGTCCCAACCAAGTTCACTCCAAGCTTAGAGCATGTTTTGCTCAAGCTGTGTCTTAGTGCTTTATTGTGTTTTACTACGGTTTAAATTGTCCACTGATGTTTCTAAGACACTTTTTAGCCTTTAAATACCATGTTTTAACATTTAACAACATATCAAGGTTTGGGGTATTTCAATCTACCCCCCTTAAAAAGAACTTCGTCCTCGAAGTTCACACATCCCACACATCATTGGATTAGAATACGGGGATTACTTATAAAAAAAAACTTCCATAACCAAACACACTTTACATCACAACCTCGGACTTAACGGTCCGGGTACATATACACATCCATACATAACATAACATACTCACATGATAACCTCGGACTCAATGGTCCGGGTATCTTAACAACATTTGCACATACATACAACCCTTAGACTCTTGGGTCTGGGTACCATAACAACCTTTAGACCCATAGGTCTTGATAACATAACAGCCTTTAGACACATAGGTCTATGTAACACAACACATTTAGACTCATAGGTCTTAATAACATACACTTTTGGAACTCAATGTCAAAATAATCTTTATTACACATACTACACAACATGTCTTAGCATGTATGGCAACAAAAAAAATCTTTTACATATACTGTGATCCCGCAGAACCCGGTCGCGATGGACACCTTCCGTCCCCGTTCCTTTGGGAGATCAAAACAATCACTTAAATTTTTTTTAAAAAATTGTGAGGTTAAATAAAAGAACTTTAATTATGTAGAGTATATATCGACATTTTATAAATACCAATTCCAAATCCTTTTGAAAAACATACAACTCCAAGTCCAACTTATGCTCTTTGCTTCTTTCTTAGCGTGGTTAGTTGTGACCACTTATAGGGAGCTTTAAGAATCATCCAACCCTGACGTGATCGGCACCAGTGTTGAACTATCCTTCCACCCCAATTTGTGTTCGGCTTCCCTTGATCTCATGATAATCAAGTTTCACCTCCCACTTCAATTTCAAACAACAACTAATTCAAGCATCTCCCATTTTTCTATCTTTTAGGTCATTCTAGTCATGATCATAACATCTCCAAGGGATAGAACTTCATCTACCAGTTATTTCCATTCACTTTAATCCTGTTACCTAGGGAATCTTATTCTCACTAGGTTCTATGTCGGTTTCATACCCTTTTTATGAATCACTATATTGTATATATACACATATATTTTATCAAAATACAACACACAGTTTCACATTTAGTGTCATATGAACATATAATGTCAGGGTCTTAGTTCCCCGGGAGTTTCTCTACTCCCCACACTTGTACTATCACACACAACTGTTAACAAATAGACACACTTATCACAATGGTATTCGCATCTTCTGTGCGCAATTACCACAATTAAACCATGAATGAATGTGTATGTTTACGTAACACACACACCAATCATCAAAATAATTATTTTGTGCTATGCACAATATAGGTCACATACACTACGTACACTTGTACGGTAATACACACTAAGTGGTTTTGCGCTCTACCCCCCTTAAAAGGGATTACGCCCACGTAATCAATCACTTAATCATTGGTTTAAAAGTTTCTAAAAGTCTCTACCGTCGTGAGTGTTTTAACTTTCACGCGGTCTGTTATACAATGTGTTCTGGTTAGAGGATCTTAACCATATTGGCGGTTAGTCCCTAAACCAAGAATTAGGGCTGCCCATGGTAGGTTAACCGCCTTATTCGGTTAACCGCTTTCGGTTAACGGGTTTCGGTTTCTAAAATCAATTCCATTACCATTCCATTAGATCGGTTAACCTGATTCGGTTAACCGTTTAATTCGGTTTTCTAATCCGATTCCATAACCATTCCGTTTAGACCGGTTAACCTTTAGTTCGGTTCGGTTTTATCGGTAAACTTATAGCCGTGTATTTTTTTATTATGATAAGAACCATACGATTAATATTATAGTATAACATTGATCATTCACCTAATTTCATGAGTGACAAATCAAACATATGTGACAAAAAAGTAATATGTTGCATATTCCTCAATAACTAACATTAATTATTATATATAGGTAAATTAATATTAAAGATTTTGGTGTTTATATAATCGGTTAACCATGGTTAACCGAGCGTTTAACCGTTTTGGAAAATTCAATACCATTACCGAAACCGAAACCGGTCAATTTACACGGTTCGGTAACCATACCGCAAGAACCTACGGTTTAACCTGAAAACAGGTACGGTTCACTTCGGTTCGGTCGGATACCGCGGTTTCGGAATTTTTTGTGCAGCCCTACCAAGAATTCTCATTGGAGTTTGTTTAACTCTTAGCTGGTTTCGATTTGGCCCGTGAGGCTTCTAGGCATTAATAATTAGCCATTCACTCATATTCACCATGCACATTCAACACTTGGATACTGCCTCACTAGTTTCTACTGCAAAACTCTAATAACTGTAGGGCTTAGTTTGCCCCATTCGTTATTCTTACTGTATTGTATAACAGTTTCTCAACCGACGCGTGGTATCTCTTACCGTGAGCGAATTCGGTGAGTTTCAAGGCTTACCATCCACTTCTCTAATAACTTACTGCGTAAACTGCTACGTATTTCACAATGATTGATTTGTTCCCTTCCGAATTACTGTCGGTTGAGATTGAGCTACCACCTAATGTGTAGTGCTCTCTCAGTTATTTCCCACAGTTGAGGTATATTCCATACCGATATTTGGTAGTTAGTGCTACTGTAGTCACTCACTGTTAATCATGCCTCCACATTTGGTTTTGTACATGTATTCTTTCACTGGTACGACCTTGCATTTCCTATGCATCGGTCACTATGTCGTTATAAGCCGCTTTCTATTTCCTCCACAATTAACATGTTTCCAATTCCTAGCTATCCCACTCGATCATTACTGCGCAAGTGCAATACCAAAACACTCAGTCATACAGAGTGCAGAGGCGTAAACTCTTGACAGCAAATCTCTCATGTGATTCGCAACGGAATTCACACTGTGTTCATTGAGATTCTGATCTCGTAATACTGGTTACTGGCTTACTGCCTAGTTTGTTTGGTATCGCTTACTGTTGTATCTCTATTGGGTTTAACTCATAACTGTGCTTAGTTGCCATATTGTCGTTTAACAATACTTATACAACGGTCGCTTACTGCGCACCGTGCTCCTTGTATAACACTAACTTACATGGTCTATTTACTGTCACATTAACTTCCACACATATACTTACATCCTTCGTATTATGGTTCGCCATTCATTTAGATGACTACTGAATGCTCCTTGAGCGTAGCTCACTCGAGTTACAAGCCGCTGTTATTCAGCCGGGTGCTTCACATGCTACTAAACTAACTGTTCTCTCGCAATACCAACATGGTCAATCCTTAACATTTCTTGGACTTGGTACACATAACTACCGCTCCTACGGTCTCACAATATCGAGAGGTATCCCCACTCTTAATGCAGTGGTTCGTTTACCACTCTATTCACTTATACAACATAAATTTCTACAATCAATCTAATTTACGTAACACATTTTATTTGTGGCTTATGAGCCTTACTGCTTCGAGCTCTGTCCATTGTGGACGGTTCACACACATTTATTTCTCTGTACAACATTACATGGTTTGGATGTCATATTGAGCTCCATGACAAGGTCGTTGCATTCCGTTTCCTTTCATGGGATGCCCCTTAGGATTGTCAGTCCGTCTCCTGACAACTTATGTCTAAACTGGGTGTTAGTTTCAACCCTTGTGCTTCTGTCATGTCATTTCGTGCAACGATTGTTGATGTGAACACCCTTCAAGGATTGCTCCTGGGTGTTACTAAGTTATGCCTTTACATCTGGTTCACACTTATTAGTATATTCAGTTAGCCACGCCGTTTGCGTTCTTAACTGGCTTATTATCCTCTTCTGTGAAGATCAACATTTCCTAGTAGTGTAGGTACTCATTCTGGGAGTTTCATCCCGTTCATTGCACACTAATGTGTCCACATTAGGCATCTGCCTTGCCATGCGCAGGCTGAGTCTCCGTTCCATCTATCATGTTTATCCCTGAGGATCCTTAAGACGTATACGATGTCTTTACATTACAGTTAGTGCACTTCGCACCTCCTGACTCTCAAACATTTCCTTGAAAGGAATTCATTAATTCCTTTATCTCTCGTTAACTTAACTGAGTTCCTTTACTTCAACCATTCATGGTAATCTTTAGCTCTTGTTTGATTTATACTGCTGACCGTAGTATGTAGTCGACTACTTCCCGTGTTCCGGACTCTACTCGTATACACATGTGGGGTACCCTACTGATACATTACTACTTACCCAACTAACCCATAAGTAGGTCTGTCAGGCCCACAAGCTCCTATCGGAGTGCGGTCATCCCACATTACAATTGGTACACTCGTAGTGTCCGTCACACGCCTAGGTGAAGTATTCTGTTGTCAACTCCCTTATGTTGTCCCGTGACAATATGCATTTCGTGCTTCCCGAACATAATCGAGGGAAAGTTTATCCACTGTTGTATCTTTATCAACTGCCCTTGGTTTTACTGGTTTGGTTTAAAAGAAGGTTAGACATAGACATTGGTTTGAAAGAAAATCTGGTTTTGAAAGAAAAGAGTTTGCAATGAATCTGAGTTGAAAGGAAAATTCTTGTGGTTTACAATGCCTTCTTCCCATAACCAAATCTAGCTTCTTGCTGACTGGTGTACTTCCAATTACAGAGGTTAGGCTATCAAGCCCTTCCATGGTTATGATGATCTCGCTTAACTTCATGGTACTTTACCAAGTACTTTGTATTTATTATAAATTTCCCGAACAGTCTTGTTATAGCAGCACTTGCCATGGCAAGATCGCCATGCTAACTGGCTCTCGGTTATACACACACCGGTTGCGGTATTGTTCTCACCCGCACTGTCATCAGTGGCCTGGTTGGCCCTTACTTGATCTTACAGTCTTGACAATAACCCTCTGGGTAACTTCAACTTCTCACTGTCTTCACATGATAATCATTAACTAGGGTGTTTCCCATTCTGGGAGACCCCTTTGTATCTCCTTCGTAGCCGTTCCACGCATTTGTCGTGGTCACTCATACTTGTCTCTGTTTGGGCACTACGTTGTGGTTCCCTATCGGTTGGTATACCGTTGGTGTATCACTTAACAATTGTGGTCCCGTAGACACTCGTCTCGGGTTTCACTAATCCACTTCTTGCCTGTTGCACGGTCGGTGCGTTGCAAGCTGGTTATTCTCGACTGCTCGGCATGTCGACCCAGGTTGCCGAAATTCTATTCTCTTATACACAAAATTCTTCATTCTTCGCTATTAATGTGGTTAACTTGTTTAGATGAGAACCGTCTCCGGGATTCCCAGTTTTCGGGATCTACCGTATGACAGGTTCTCCGTACTTTAGAGGTGTTTAATAACAGCCAGATCGGGTATTCCCGAGTAAGAGAGGACTTCCATCTCTCTGGCGTTCCTTCCCAAGTTATAAAACAGGGATTGTGGAGGGCGGGAAGGATATAGTAGGTTTCCAGTACACACTGGTTACTCCTAACTAGCGTATCTTTCACGCTATCACTCAACCCTTAACCCATAGTACTAAAATCCTAATTCGGTACTTCCTAAGCTCGGTAATTCAGTCATCAGAGCGAAGTATCGCTCTGATACCACTTTTTGTAACACCCCAACTACAACCATACACTAACAACAAAATAGCAGCGGAAAACTGAACTCTTCACATTACTTAACTCAATGGTGTTACACGCCGTTAACCACCTACGTGGCTAACAAGGCTAATACATATACCTATACATTGTATCGGTCTGATGGACTAGATTCCCGAGCAACAACACACTACTATCCCTTTCGATTAACAACAACCAATATACATATACAATCCAACTGTACCGAGTATTTACCAACTGATGCCGATAACAATTTCGGTCTTACTACACCTACAATACATACACAATTTAAATGGCTACCCATGTGCAAACGACTACCCCGTCCTACTCTCGAACGGATTCCAGCTCCTTGTACCTACAAATAGGAAAAGTAGAGAAAGGGTGGCCCCCCAGGGGCTCAGCACCTTTGCTGGTATGGTAATCCCGCAGCCCGCATGCTACCGGGCCACGCACAACTATTTGTCGTCTTATCATGCGGTTGATTATATCAGAATCATGCATGTAAACTACAAATACACAACACATTACACTGCACAACAATGGCTCATTAAAACAGCCAATTCAACTACACTTAACAATTCACTCGTTGTGATCTTTAATCCCTAGAGTGTTTCTCCTTTAACGGAGCTATTTCCTTAATAGACGACACATACCCACCAATCGGGTTATCCTTAAACGTCTCTTACAATAAACTGGAATTCATATCCATACTCCACATACTCCACATCTTAACAACATATCACATCACATCACAATAAGAATTGCAGCACAACAAAACAATACATAACATAACGGGAACGGTTCCCTTTATGAACCGGCCCAAACATAGTCAGTTCACTTGTAGCCTAGAGAATGTTGCCAGTCTCATGATAAGCTCGTTACATAACTCGTTACCGTCTCGTTAAATGAACGGATAACTTAACACAAGGTGTCTCGGATATAGTGATCCAAGCACACCGAACAAACATAAACATAGTATGCCCCTGTGGCCCGACGTGAGTCAGTAAAATAGCCTTGGTTAAGCTAAAGGGAAGGTTGGAAACCAAATTGGAGAACAACCATAACATACAGAGAGGATCGAACCTGATATGACAACGACCCCCATACTCACACGCGTGGCCGGAACAGACCGGACTCCTCACTTCCCCCGTTAGCACTTGTTAGAAGTTCAACATTGAACTTAATAAACAATCACAAACATTAGGTTAAGTCTTGTTAGACACACACAAGGGAAGAGAGAGTCATACATTCACACACAACATCACACACAAACATCACTTGACTAACTCACGCATAGCCGTGGTTAGAACGTTCCTTAGGTCGGAAACGTTATTACCGGATACCGTTCTCTTACGTTTACCTAATAATGGTTAACTAGCCTTTCATGCGCATTCGAGGTTACCGGTATCGGCACGTAAACACACAACAACAATAACGACTGTAAACTCGTTTCATGATTTATCTTATAACGTGGCAAACATACAGAAAAACATGTTGGCATACAAGCCGGTGTAATCCGGTAGGACACAGGTTGCAAGAAAACCATACCTGTCACCGGAGTCCACTCTATCATTTCCACTTATGTTCCTCGAACGATTCTCGAACAACTGGTAATATTACATGTACTTTTATTAACATCGGGGTAACATGATTGTTTAAAGTCTAATGCTCATAACTTATCCCCCGTTAACTTAGTTAAATAACTTCACATTTTAACTTGTTTTACTTTTACATTTTAATACAATTTTCCCCCACTAAATTGTCATTATAACTCACTAGGGTTTACTACTTAAACCACACTCAATTTGTTTTTTTTTACATGATTTGGGCCGTCCGACCCACCGTCCGACCCACAACTGGGTCGGACCGTTCCAGAAACTTTTACGTCTTTCAAATCTTCCCGTCCGACCCATGTCCTACCCAAGTCTGGGTCGGACCATTCCAGAAACATTAACGGGTGAATTAACTGGGGCTGTCCGACCCACCCTGGGTCGGACCACTGGGTCGGACAACATCAGAATTTGTCCAAAACTTGTCAAACTTTCTCCAAACTTTTCCTCAAGCCTCCTAATGTGTTCTAACATCATTTGACACATTTAACCCTTCATATAACATCCATAAAACTCATTTATAACTCCTTAAACACTTACTCTTTTCTTACCAAAGTTCCTAACACTTATAATGTTTTCTCCTTAGTTTCTCCAAGTGGTGTTTCATAATTATGATAACCACTATGCCAAAAGTGTTTCCTTACCATCATAACATCATCTCTCAAACATCTTTTCTTACTAACTAAATCTCTTTTTTCACATCTTTCCTAAACATCATTTCCTCCTTGTACATCAACATTCCTAAACCTTAAACAAACTTCTCCAAGACTTTAATACATCCTCAAACACACATTGAATTCCTAGAACTTCCAAGATAATACCTAAATCCTTGTATCACTCTAAATCACCTTAATACATGTTTTCTTC
Organism: Limonium bicolor; assembly: GCA_023374045.1. Taxonomy (NCBI): domain Eukaryota; kingdom Viridiplantae; phylum Streptophyta; class Magnoliopsida; order Caryophyllales; family Plumbaginaceae; genus Limonium; species Limonium bicolor. The sequence goes on from CM041776.1 coordinate 274,920,477, forward strand.
CTAGTAAAACACTTGTTCACCTTTAACACTCCCTAGTTCACCAAAACTTATTTAAACACTTAGAACTTCTTATACATTTTCCAAATTTTGCCATAGCTTCTCTTGTATATCCTCACATCCAAACACTTAGGTTTTTACCTTATTTCATTCAAGAACACCTAAAATCCATCAAGAGTATTCTCACACACAACACTCACCAAAATTTACACTACATCACAATATAGTGCATAAACTTAAATTGCTTGGCACTTAGGCCCTTAAATAACATGGCTCTTAGGCCCTTAAATTGCATAAACCTTAAACACTGAACTTCCCACATAATATATTGCCTTTAACCTGCAAATACACTCACATCACATATGCCCCTTAATAGTTTCCTTGAGAGCATTTTACTAGGTCATTCACCATTGGCTCCTTAGGTATTTTATCAAGCAAGTCAAGCTCATTTTTCCTAAGGCATTTAAACTACATTGAGATAGTTTGTTTACCTCTTTTCTTCAAGATTTTTACTTGAACACTCTTGTTCTTCCTTGTTTGGAAATTGGCAAGAGGACTTGGTTACTTGTCAATGTTCTAATCAATATACATATAAGGGTAATGAGCTTAAGAATTCACACTTAAACTCATTTACAAACCCTAGTTTAACATAAGTGTTTTAATACACTAAAATGATATTTACCTTTGAATTTGAAAGAGAACTTGAATATCTAACAAGAGAGGACTCCTCCTTGTCCCTTGAAGATTGAAATGGAGCTATGAAAGAACAAGAGAAGACACCATCAAAGGTGATTCTCGGTTACCCACAAAAACAAGAGGGAATGTTGTTTTTCTTTGATTTTCCTTACCTTGAAGCAAAGGAGAATGTCAAGGCATGAAAAGGTGAGCTCAAGCTCCAACAATGGTGAATCTTCATGGCACCGAAATGGAGTTCTTGAAGATTTGAAAAGAGAGAAGTGTAGAGCTTGGCCTAACTAAGACAAATATGGTCTTAGAATTTGATTTGGTATTTGGAGCTAGAAGATATAAGAGATTGAAGATGGTGGTGTGAGTGGTGCTGTAGCAAACCGAGAATGGAGCTTGGGAGAAGATGAAGAAATCGGTGGGGATGACAAGGAATGAAGAAAGGTGAGGTGAGAGGTAACTTTAGTAGATATTTATGTAATTAAAGTAGAATAGTACTTTACTTTATTTCTTTCTTTCTTTAATTGATTTGTAAATGGTGATGACTCACCCTACAAAAACTGGCCCCATTTAATAATAAGGGTGTTTTGGTCTTTGTTGACCAATTAACTTACTTATATTGACTTATGTTATAAATTTGCATATTTGGTTACTATTCACAAACTAAGGCACATATTTGTGAAATTTTTGATTTCCCATTGATTTAGACTTTCTAATATGATAATAAGTAGTACACATGTTAATTAAAGAGTAATGATGGACATTTAGCCATTCAAAACTCATTTACAAGACAATTTTTCAAAAATGTGCTTTAAGACTCCTTAAAGCACATTTTGTATTTTAACTTGTTTTCAAGCTTTTTTTTCTTTAGTAATTGATTTTATATGTTCATTAACATATAATAAGGTATAGACATGACCTTTAGGTCTTATACAAATTTATCCCAAGCTTAGAGCACATTTTTGCCCATATTGACTTTAAGGCATTTATTTGTGTTTTGTTTGGTTTAATTGTCTACCAAGGTTTCCTAAAGACTTAATTAGCCTTACTAAATCATAATTGAATATTACCAAGTCTTGGTAGGTCCTTTGGGTCCCAACCAAGTTCACTCCAAGCTTAGAGCATGTTTTTGCTCAAGCTGTATCTTAGTGCTTTATTGTGTTTTACTACGGTTTAAATTGTCCACTGATGTTTCTAAGGCACTTTTTAGCCTTTAAATACCATGTTTTAACATTTAAACAACATATCAAGGTTTGGGGTATTTCACATAATGACGTCTACATGGTATACCATGGAATAGCTCGACCCAGCCATTCACGGCTTAGAAACAGAGTAACTAGGAACCAAAACAGAAGCTTAACAAACGGAAGCTTAACAAATCAGTTCAGAAGGTGTTACAGAGAACACACTCCAAAGCACAAGCCTTAACACAACAAAAACTGAATCATAGCTGAAGCAAAAGTCTTAAACCAGGACTAGCCAAAGTCAAACTGAAATTAGAGGCTGAAGAACACTTATAGAGCAAAATAGAGTTCAAAAGATTATCAGTGAATTTCAAATCAAAATATACTTAAACATATGCCAAAACATGTCAAAATAGATAGTACTCGAAAAGAGGAATCCAACGCCGCAAACGGCACTCAAAACGGAGCTCAAACGAAGAAGTTATGCAAAAACAAAGGCCTGTCCGAACATGCGTCCGATCTTGCATGTTCGGACATAACCGAGAGTCTGAAAATCTGCCAGCGCATGATGTCCAAACTTCAATGTTCGGACACTGCAAAAACTGTAAAATCACTTGCGGAAATCAGCCAGAACCAAGCCACAAATCCCCTACAAAACATACATAACTTATAGTAACAAAATAGCCAATCGAAAACACATTTCCACGGGGTTTTAACACATCGAAAAGCAACCAAAATTAATCCAGAAACATCACAATCAGAGGAGCACATAAATATATACAGAAAACAAAACGAAACCAGAAATCCCCGTGGTTGAACGTACACGACCGAATTCATCTACCACCTACCTCACATCCGAAGCAATGCAATCTCTGCCGACTCTACAAAACGCCCTCCTCGAATCTCCACTCGAACGACAATCCATCGAATTGAACCACTCCCAAAATACAAAATCAAAATCAAAAAAGGGAAAGGAAAACTCAACGGAGAAGAGAATCATAATTTACAAACCAAACCTGATGATTGACCAACTACCAACACTGAAACTCCATTAGCAAATCTCCAACGATCAATTATAGGGAGGAGATTGAGGAGAAGGAAGAGAAGCAAAGGGAGGGAGAAGATATGCGAAGTGAGCAGAGAGGGTTGAGGAAGTGAGGAAACTGTCGGGGAGGAGAAGAGCGTGAATAGAAAATAAGAAGAAAGTTAGGAAATAGAAAAGAAAAAAAATTAACTTCCTAATTCCTTAATTATCAATAAAACGAAAAGGACGACTTTAACTCTCCTTCCACCAGCCACCATACTAACACTAGTAGAACATCATAAGAACATTATTATAAGACCAAAATCAATAAGAACTCCCTTTGCGAATTAGAAAGAAAATAAAAAAACCTGGGGCATAACAACACTCTTCACCACGAACACTGTGCACTTTTACCAGGTATGTACTGCTGTAGAACAATACTTTAAAGTCAAGACTTTTAACAGAGCAAATTTGGCAGAAAGGCTTTCAGGAACACTTAGTTCAAAGAGCATGGTGAATATGGAACACATAGTACAAGGGCTATCTAATCGCAAGCAAACTGCAATGAGCTGCTGCTTAAAATATATATAGCGGTGACAAAATGTTTGACGTTTTCCACATCCATCAAGCATGTCAAATCAATTTCCTCTTTCGACCATTTTTCCTCTCCCACATCAGCAGCCGTAGTAATCTCATCCGTTATGTAGATACAGAACACAATCTCTCAGAAAACAAAAACTTGACAACACGACAAACTTGTAGATATCAAACTCTATTTAGACCTTCAATAAGGTCAAACAACTAACATAAATAGCTAATCTGTACAAACCACAACACGGAAAACTTATAGATATCAGTCGTCGTTCTTAGATTAAGTACAATCAGACAGGTTCTTAGAATAGTAAATAGTTTACCATTCAAAATGAAAAGGAGCAACCCAAAGCCCAGCAATGGTCTTAACAAAACAGGTGGAATCAGCGCTGGCTGCGGAAACTGTAAACTAGATTCCCCCTTACAAAATCTAAGGTTCTGAATTTTGACAAAAATGGGGCACCAATTATTAGAAACATCACGGAGAATGAGCGAAAGAGGAAAGTTATGATGACGCACAATGAACCGACTAGCCCGAAAGTCCAAGGTGAGAACTCGATTAGAGTAGGATATAGTAGGAACCCAAAATAAGAGGTGATGTGGTGTTCATTCACCAAAAAATAAAGACCTTGGTAAAATTGAAGACAACTTTGGTTTGCTTACTTAAAAAATAACTAAACAATTTTTCATTAAGATAATAAATAAATTGTACAAATTTACTAATCACTACAACATTATTTTAGATCACATTAATGTGAAACATCTTATACCAAAGGCGCGGGAAAGAGTTATGAGTAGGAACACACTCAGAGAGAGAGGGACCTTCAGTTAGTCTCACCGACCATCAGGGAGAAGCAGTCCTTAGTCTGTGCCATTCAAAGAGCAGAACTTCTACCGTTCTTGTGCCTAGTTCAAACTGGGAACATTCCTCCCGTGGAGCTTTTGCCTACAATTTGATCATTTCTTTTGTCTACCCATATTCACTATAACAATATGCTTCTATTGGGGCAATCTATGTAAGATCAAGGGAGTCAACATAAAACTTACCTCCACATAAAGATTAAAGGGGGCAAGCATTTAGTTGCCTCAGACTATGTGTTCAATGGGAGCAAGTCAACTAGTCGCCTCCCTTGTATTGGTCAATGGGGGCGATACATATATGTTGCCTCCATTGATATGCTGTATGCACTAACCTATAAGATCTTTGGAGGCGACTAGATTCAGTCGCCTTGGTTGTTTTCTTATATAATCAGAGGCAAGTTCCCTTGACATTTTTGCGGAGGCACGTAAGGCTCTGTTCGGCATGGCTGTTTTGGCAGCATAAATGCAGCATATTTGACAGCAGGAATACACTGGCATAAATGCAGCATATTTGCTGGCAGGTGTGCTGGCATAAATGCAACTGTTTTGAAAATGCTGTTTGGCAGTGCAACATATATGCAGCATGTTTGGTTCAGTTAGTTATATGTAGTGCGTTTACCGTTTTCGTATTACAATTATAATTTATTATATTACACTACGTAACTTTATTTTGTTAGTAAAAATAAATAAAAAAATTCACAACCAATAAAATTTTTATTTCTATTATTTAAGCAAAACTTGTAACTCCTAAACAATATATTTTTATTATCTAAATTTTATAATTCTTACAAATATAAAAGCGTAAAAAAAGAGAAAAAGTTTCAAATTTTCTGATAATGTTATGTGAATTTATTTAGTGAAATTATAACTTTTAATAATATATAATATTTTTGTAACTTTGTATGTTAATAATTTATATGCATTCATATTTCTATATACTATTTTAATATTTTAATTTATATATCAACAAGTGTGTATATTTATTCATTTTTTAATTTTATTAATCTATGTGGTATTACAAATAATATATTATAGATTTGTATTATAAATGTGATTTTTTGTAAATTTGGCTAAAGATGTAGTACTATTTTTTATAAATTATTTAAAGCATTATGTAATTTGTAATAATTAAAATAACTTGTAAATTTTTTTTTTTAAAAATCAATAGTTACAGTAATTGTATTATGAAGTGGGTAAAGAAACGGAAGTGAAAGCACGAAAACGAAAAGTATCATTTGCTGCGGGCATTTATGCTGACATTTATGCTGTTTTAGACAAACAACAAAACAAATAAAGGAGTCCAAAACAACATATACTATATATTTATACTGTCAAAAAATGCAAGGCCAATAGTCGCCTCCGTTGATTCATAAGTAAAATCGGAACACTTGACTCCCTAGCTTGACATGCCTTCGACGAACTCTCTCGCTCCTCCTTCCTGCCTGCTTCGAAAATTCTTCGACCAACTCTTCATTGCTTCTGCCTGCTTCGAAAATTTACTTCTGCCAATAATACTTCCTCTTCAAGATTTCATATTCATACTTCTTATCTCAAGCCCACAAGCTATCTAAAATTATTCTCCACTAATCCCTGCTCTTGGTTCCCTCTCCATCGTTCAATCATCAAACCACACAAGCTCCCGTTTCAATCGTCGGCGCTGTGAAGCTCGAGACAGCAAGTCAGGCCACCACCTAATATTGACTCCAATATTCTATGGTATGTTGATCCAAACCTTCAAAGTAATTGTATTTTTCTCCCAATTTAATTAGGGTTTCGCGTTTTATGATTGTTAGGAGCTCAACGGGGGTTCAAATTGGATTGACCGCCTGCGCTATTCCCAACCCTAAACTGCATTTTAGGGTGCTCTCGAGAAAAAACACTGGCGCATTTTGGTGTGAATCTTTGGTGAATCTGCTAACTGTTGCAAACAAAGTATCTCGTTCTTCTATTATGGTGGCATTCGGTGCGTCGTTCTCTTCATTTTGTTGTCGCCACATAATTTTTGGCTTCTTTTGTGTTGATAATATAGAATTTACGGTTCTTAATTTCTACTTCAGTCGACAATACAAAGTCATGCTTAGCATTGTTACCCAATCATAATTGTTAGCGTTTTTTAAATTCAAATCATGGTGAAGTGCCAATGCGTCTTGATAATATTTCAAAATTCCTCACGGCTTGGGAAGTATGTTATGTTTCACGCTTGGTGGAACAAGTGACCTTTTGTTTTATTGTATGGTTGTAGTATCATATTCTAGAAGCTGTGGCATTTCTGGCGGATGATAGATTTCTCACAACATAATAGCGTCATGCCGGCCCTATGGGTGCCATTTGACAACACTGATGGAGAGCTTTATGGGCAGATTTTTGTTACCTGTTCTTCTCGTAACTGGTAACTTGTTTAATTGTCTTACATATTTCAGTCGAATTGTCTGTTTAACAAATTTGCTTCTCCCTCCCGTTCTTGTTTTCTGCTTAATACTTGCTGAAGGCAAAACTCATGAGATAAACTTTCCTCTAGTATATCTTCATTATGCGCTTTATCACTGTTTTTGTTCTCAGTGTTTTACATCAAGTGCATCCTCTGCAGGCATGAAGCTTGATTTAACTATCAAAGGATAATTATGAACCTCTTTCCTCCTTGTTGCAGCTTCTCTGCTCAATTGGAGCTTGATATCTTTGGTTGACCTCATTGCTTTTCTAGGACTACAGCTTAATGCTTCTAGATCAGGTGAGATGTTGCTCACACTTGCATTCTTTAGCTTTCTTGACGCGTGGTCATATGGATGGATCATTTTTATTCTTCTTGTATCTGCTCTTATAGTGACTCACAACTAAGCATAAATTGATTCTGGTAACAATTTTTTGTTGCGGATTTCATATAACTGCTTGTTCTGCTCGTTCCCCTTTACGGTCTCTACAGATTTCCGTCTCCAGAAGCGTGTATTGCTATTGTGGTCTATTAGCATTTTTTCATTCCTTACTGCATGTCTACAAGTATTATGTCTTGTTTTGTGGGCGATCAATGGGGATGGAGGAAGTACGTCAGAAGATTGGTGGTTGATGTTAATTGGATTCAGGAGGTGAGTGTAATAGATTTTTAATCATTTGAACATGTTAAGCTGCAACTCGGGTCTCTAATTTGCGTTCTGTCATTAACCTTATACAGATTCCATGTCAGGGGGTCTCCAACTGCAGTATATTTCTCTATTTTACATCTGTTGGTCGGTGTTGTTTCTCTGTCCGATTTGTACCAAACTGAACTCGGCCTATTTCCACGGAGAGGAACCTGCTGGATAAAGATTGTGGGTGCTGTTGATCAGCTAGGTATATGTAACTGTCATGGCATTTTGAGTTTCATCTATTTCCTCATGCTCTCTTACTATTATCTTATGATGAATTTTGTGTTGATTGTATACTAATTTATTACATTCATTGCTTATGTCATATGGCTTTTCTGCTTCTTCTGCTTATAATTTGTCTGTATACCGCATCAATGAGAATGGTAGGTATCACTGTGTCTAAGATTGACTCGTCCTGAGTCTAATGTCTGAACTTCGTGCATAAATTTAGTAGTGCTTTGTAATTGTTGTAATATAAAGAACATATTTGATTTGGTCTTTTTTTTTTTTGTGGCACAGGTTACTATGTCAAGGTTGTTTCCTGCTTCCTTCTGCCAGCAATACAGCTATTTGTGGGAATAAGTCATCTGTCTTGGGCTTCTCTTCCATTTTTTATTTGTAGCTGCATTGGACTTGTCGAATGGTCTTTAACTAGTAACTATTCTGGCCTTTTCAGGTTAGTAGCCTTGATCGCTGTCCTTTTATACCTGATGCTTGTACAGAATCTGTATGTGGTCTATCTTGATCCATCAGAACTTATTGTCTTTGTTTGTGAAAATCTACATGCTCTTAAATTGTTGCATAATCTTCTGAAGGTGGTGGAGATCTGTTCAGCTGTTTGCTGGAATCAACATTGCCTTGCTTTATGTTTATCAGCTTCCTGTTGAATTTCCGAAGACAGTCGAGATGGTGGCCAACTTTATAGGATTCTACAAGATATCATCAGAATCAGACTGGCTAGAAATATCTTCTGGTCTTTCTCTCATTTTTTTCTTCTTCTTGGTATCTTCTTGTCATTTTATGTCAGATTTACTATTGAGTACTTCTGAAATGGTTTCAGCTTGTATACACTGAAAAAGAAGTGCCTTCTTGCCTGTTCATGTCATCAGTAATGATACTGGTACCTCAAGTTTTCTTAGACATCTGCTTAGATTTACTGTAATTCCAACAGGGTTTTCGAAGTTATTCTGTACTGCCAAGCTTGCATGTTCCTGCTTCCATTATGTACTACTACATCCTAGAGAGGAATTGAAGAATATTGTATGTGGCATGCAACATTTTTTTTAGTTGTCAACTGCCTGTTATTGTCTTACAATTGTCATTGTGTCTTAATTTTTGGTTGTGGCAGTTATCGTCAATCAAAAGTGATCTCGAGGAGATGGAACTTTTTATGTCAGGAACTGAAAGTGACTTGACTGAGCATCTTCTTCCGTCGAGGCATACATTTTATATTCATCAATCAAGGTAATTCTGTATCAAATTTCATAGTGAATCTGATTTGGATAATCTGTGCCTCTCACAGTTTTTTCAGTGATCTTTGTTGGTTCTCGCAAGCTGTCATTGGTTTCTTTCTGAATGTAGTTAGATCTGGTTCCTGTTTTTGTAGCCTCACATAAATGAGGAAATTAGTTCTCTGTAAGCCTCCTCAAGAGTAAAATAAGAATATCTGCTCATAATAATCAAGATAATATATCAAATGACACACATGCTCTAATTATTGTTGATCTTAAAAAATCTCCACTGTATCTCTTGGGTGTAAAGACTGTAGAAAAAACTGTTTCCCCTGCGTTTCTTTTAAATTTCAGATAGCCAGGGTTAGAAACAATTTTGTGGTGACAATATGTTTATTCATGTCATTGTTTTCTTCTGATACAGACTCCTTTGCATTCACTCTGTGTTTCAAAAGACTTGTGATACTTGCACATTTTTGCTATCAGTTGATCTGATCAACAGTTAATGTGCAGGTGTGGAGTGAGGCATACCAATGTTCTTGTTAGAGGAACAGTGTTCAGAATATTTACCATCAACTTTTTCACGTATGGGTTTCTGGTACATTTCGTAAACTACATGTAACAATGCTTTGATCTGCTGAATAATCATCTTATTGTTCATCATTGTTGCATGCCCTCTTGTCCATGAATGACTATTCATGCAATTCTATACTGAAATTTTGAGTATGGTGTATTTTTTAGCTATTCATCATCAGGCTACAAAAGATGATAAGTGCATTTCTTTACAAAGCTAGAGTCTCATAATAGCATTTTCTCACACCTCTTTCTTGATTTCTCTTGCTTGCTTCTCAAAAACTCTCAGGTCGTCTCGTCTCATTTGATTTTTCCATCCCGTGTTTGCTTTCTTTTTAATAAAAGGACCCTGTCCCGTTAATAATTACCTATCCGTCTATTTGCTGTTGTGGTCACCTGTGCTTAAGATACCAAATTTATACCTCAAGTTGTGTACCTGCTGTTGATTTATTATCAAGCTTTGTGTACAAACACATCGAGGATGTCAGCCTAGTCAGTTGTATCCTTGATTTATATACTAGATTAAGAATCGTCAGGTAACTATAATATTGCTGCCAGATTAACTCGGAAGTCGACTGCAAAGGAGTTGCATTATTGACCCGTTTCTCATTTTGTGTATCAACCTACGATCAAACTTATTGTATTGATATATTCAATGGTTGTTGCATCATATATCTTTTCTTCCGGGTCTTTTGGCACAATATATCCTCGCAACATAAATGCCAAAAAATATTGTCTTGTAAATTACCTCGAAACATATCACTGGATTTGCATTATGTGTATGTGTGCGTGTGTGTGATTGCTTTACTATTGCTACATGTGACAAGACCTGCTTTTCACTTCTCAAAGGTTTTCTCTAGCGCTGAGGTTCTTTTTTTTTGATTCAACGAACTCATGCATTAGCCATTATATGTTATTCACTTTATCTATAAGATGTATAAAGTGGCGAAATGTCATATGCTTCCTCTTTCTCATACCTTATTTTTTTTAAAACATGGCAGGTATCCTTGTTTGCATTATGCTTTTGGAGCTTCCATTTTGCTAGCGTATGCGCATTTGGATTGCTTGCTTATGTTGGCTACACTGTATATGCCTTCCCAACCTTATTCCGTCTGCATCAGTTGAATGGGCTGCTTCTTGTCTTCATACTTCTGTGGGCTATTAGCACATATATATTCAATGTTGCTTTTGCATATGTAAACTTGGACCTTGGAAAGGTATTTTGCCTTTTAGTATACGTACAGTAGTGTCAGTGATCTTTTTTTATAGTCGATGATGCAAGTTTTTTTTACACACCTGCACAGGATATGGAGATATGGGAGTTGGTGGGACTTTGGCATTATCCTGTCCCTGGATATTTCTACTCGTTCAGTATGGTCTTGGAGTTTTGGTTGCTCTTGGTAATCTGGTGAACAATTCTGTGTTTACTTACGTCTCAAATGAGAATGAACCGGTTCCTGATGGTGAAAATATCCTGGAAGGTATTACTGTTTTGTTATCATGTTTCATTTTCTATTCCATATTTACAAAAAACTACCTGTGGCAATCTTGTGATCAGTCAATTCAAGGAGAAGCACCTCTCCCCGATGGTGATTGCACCGAACAATGCATTGTTGTTAACGTGTATCTTGCTTTATGTTCATTTGTTTATATTTCTTTGTGGTAATTCCCCCTCCAATCTTTGCATTGATCTTGAAGTGATCAATGTGCAGATGACTGTTTCACTTGGCTTACTTTGACCTAAAAGGACAAAATTTCTGCTTTTGTTGCAGTAAAGGAAGAGACCAAGGTCCTAATTGTGGCCACAATTGCTTGGGGATTGAGGAAATGCTCCCGACCTATCATGTCAACTCTAATATTCCTTATTGCCATGAGACCTGGATATATCCATGTTGTATACAGTATGTGAGCCAGTTCATAATGAAACATTTCATATTGTTCTTATATTTCCTCCGTTCCACTTTAAACGTCCCATTGCTTTTGTCCACTTTAAGTTGATTGATGAAATTAGCTCATCTTATATGTTAAATATTGAAGTTAAAAAAAGGTACCTAAAAACAATGTGTTAGCAAAATTAATCCCAGTCCTAGCTGGCGTGTGTATAGGCGTAGAGATGTGGGGTTATAAAGGTGGTTAAAATATTCTCTGTTGCTGTCAGTTTTGGGGTAGTTTGTTATAGTTTGTTACGTCCCTTTGTTTGTTAGTGGGGAGACAGCTGTGAGGGAATTCTATATATAGGCGGGGTGGTGGTCACGGGGGATTTATCGAGTCTGCTGTTTATCGTACAGGTTGCTCACCTGAGGGTGGTTAGCAGGGTTCTCTCTTTCATTCACCGATTCATGGTGGGGGCAATATAGCCATAAATAAAGAGAACAATTCTATCGTCACTCCCTTTGCTCCTTACATTCCCTTTTATTCTAACAACTTGGTGCGGTGATTGGTGCATATGACAAACACACGCATGGAGCAGCGATTAGAGGCGTTGGAGAAAGTATTGGAGCGGGGAGACCAGGCCACCGCTAGCCTGCGGGAGGAGCTGGCTCTTTCTGGTCGCACCATGGAACAATTCAAAGGTCACTTGCAACGAATCGAGCAGATGCTGGCCAACTTGGCGTTACGGCAGGAGCACTCTCCTATGATTCCGGGTTCCAGCATCTCTGACGGCAGTGGCTCTGGCGAGGCGTGCTCTTTCCTCTCCACCAAGAAGATCGAGTTGCCGTCTTTCAGTGGCGAGGACCCCCTGTCCTGGCTTGCAAAAGCGGAGCACTACTTTTCTCTCCAGAGAACATCAGACTCGATGAAAATCCGTTGGGCCTTGTATGCATGGAGGGACCGGCTCTTCATTGGAGACGGTGGTTGCAACAGCGCAATCCGGAATTGTCTTGGAAGGAGCTTAAATCGGAACTCCTGCAGTGTTTCGCTTCCCAGATTGCTGTTAATCCCTACGAAGCCTTAGCGGCAGTCCGTCAATGGGAATCAGTATCGTCTTACATCGACGACTTTATTGCCCGTTCTTCTTGCGTCGCCGATCTCTCTAAATCCCACTATATTGGCTTTTTCTTGAACGGACTCCGTGAAGAAATTCGGATCCGCATTCGATCCCATGAAGTGGTGGATATTTACCGGACAATTAATCTCGCACGCGAGGTGGAAAGAGAATTGGAAACTGGTCACGGGTGGGATCCTGGGCCTTTCTCTTCACCAAGTCAAAATTACCCTCGTTTTGGGCGGGGCAACGCGTGGAGAAATCGCAGCCCAAGAGTACTGGTATGGGCGGATCGAGCAACTCTGAATTTCGGCCCACCCCTCACAGTTTCTACCGCAAAAATCAGTCGCGCCTACCGTAGGGTTGCCGGGGTCTAGTCAAGGTAAATCGCTGGTATCACCAACACCAGGATCTGTCTCGACCCTTTCTTCTCCTTCACCAACCCGACCAGCCTCTTCTGATATGAGCACTGGACGTTCACGCGCTATCCGTCCCAGCACGTATCATGAGTACGCCGATCTTCGTGCTCGGGGGTTGTGTTTCCGATGTCGCCAACCATATTTGCCAACCCACCAGTGCCCAAATCGGGGATTGCGGACACTCATCTTGGGAGAAGATGAAGATCTTTCCCCCGCTGTTTTCTCTATGGACGCTACAGCATCCGAGTTACTCCAGACGGACAACTCCAATCACCACACTCTCGAGAATCCAGACTCCGGCGCTCTTCCTCCTTGACCTCCCTCTATCCACATCTGAAGGCTTTGACCAACCGGAAACAATGAAATTACGAGGAACGCTGGCGGGACGTGATATCATCCTAATGATTGACAGCGGCGCTAGCCACAACTTCGTGGCCTCCACGTTGATTGAGGAGCAAGGGTTGCATTTACACCCCACCAAGCCTTTCGGTGTCCGACTGGGAGATGGATCTCGAATGATGTCCCAGGGAATTTGCCGGGAGCTGCAGGTCGATTTTGGTGAGTTTTCTATGCCTCTGGATGCTTACCGTTTTCCGTTACGCGGGGTGGATGTAATTTTGGGGATGACATGGCTCAAATAGTTAGGTGATGTGGTCTCTAATTGGAGTAAGTTGACTATGGAATTTGACTTGAGGGGTCAACGAGTACGTTTGACTGGCGATTCCACCCTGACTAAGGCGGCAGTTTCTTTTCATGTGGTGGAAAAATTTGGGTTCGATGAGAATGATCAAGTTCTGTTGCTATGGAATATTGGGGCTGCTGATTCACCGACTCAGGAGGCAGGTTCCTTACCAGCAGACCTGTCCTCCCTCCTGCTCCGTTTCGAGTCAGTCTTCGCTGCACCAGCATGTTTGCCACCTGAGCGGGCTATCGACCACTGTATTCCGTTGCTACCGGGAACAACAGAGGTCAATGTAAGGCCTTATAGGTATGGTCACCTGCAGAAAGATGAAATTGAGCGCTAGGTAGCGGAGATGCTGTCTGCCGGTATTATTCAGTTCAGTACAAGCCCTTTCTCCAGCCCCGTTTTACTAGTTAAGAAAAAAGATGGCAGTTGGAGATTTTGTGTCGACTATAGGGCTCTGAATAAGGCCACAGTACCAGATCGATACCCCATTCCTGTCATCCAGGAGCTATTGGACGAGTTGTATGGCTCTCGGTTCTTCTCCAAAATCGACCTAAGGGCCGGATACCACCAGATTCGAGTGGCCAAACAAGATGTCTACAAAACAGCATTCCGTACTCATTCCGGGCACTGAGTTTTTGGTAATGCCCTTTGGCCTCACAAATGCACCCTCCACTTTTCAGGCAGCAATGAATGAATTGTTTTGCCCGTTCCTGCAGAAGTTTGTGCTTGTCTTTTTTGATGACATACTTGTGTACAGCAGCTCATGGGGTGAGCATCTGGACCACCTCGCTACTGTTTTGTGTCATCTCAAGGAGGAGCAGTTCTTTGCAAATCGAAAGAAGTGCCAGTTTGGTCAGCGTTCCATGGATTACTTGGGACACATTATTTCCCATGAAGGGGTCTCGATGGACCCGTCCAAAATAGCAAGCATACTTCAGTGGCCTGTTCCTAGGTCAATTAAAGCCTTATGAGGTTTTCTTGGACTGACTGGATACTACCGCCGCTTTATCAAGGGATATGGGGTGATAGCCCAGCCTCTTACTGCTCTACTGAGAAAGGAAAACCCTCAGCCTTGGCGCTGGTCTGGGGAAGCACAACAAGCTTTCGAGCAGTTACAAACAGCAATGACCACTGCTCCTGTCCTATCCTTGCCAGACTTTCACCAGCCATTTGTTGTAGAATGCGATGCCTCCGGAGGAGGGATAGGTGCTGTCTTAATGCAGCACGGGAGACCATTGGCGTATTTCAGCAGAGGCTTGCGAGGCAGAGCGCTGTCCAAATCCACCTATGAAAAAGAACTAATGGCTCTGGTGTTAGCTATTCAGCACTGGCGACCTTACCTGATTGGAAGAAAATTTACTGTCAGAACTGATCACAGCAGCTTGCGCCACCTACTTTCTCAGCCTATTACTACTCCGGCTCAGCAGAACTGGTTGGCACAACTGTTGGGTTATGATTTCGACATAAGAGTATAGAACGGGTCGGTCCAATAAGGCTGCTGATGCCTTGTCCCGCTTGGGTGAGGAACAAGAGTTGAATGTGATCTCCATCCCTTTTTGGCCTGAGGCATCAGCCATTATCCAGGAGGTACAAGCAGACCCACTGTTTTAGCAGATCCTTAAGGATTTGAACAGAGATCCGGGTAGTCGTCCTAACTATCAGCTGGTTCAAGGAACGCTGTACCGTAAAGGGAAGTTGGTAGTAAGCCCCTCTTCTCAGTGGATTCCGAAACTACTTGAGGAATTCCATTCAACCCCGACTGGGGGGCATTCCGGGGCCTATCGCACATATCGACGGGTGGCAGCTAGCCTTTATTGGCCAGGAATGATGAAGCGAATTCAGAAATTTGTCGCTGAATGTTTGGTTTGCCAGCGAAACAAGTATGAGTCCTTGTCTCCAGCAGGCTTGCTACAGCCCTTGCCGATACCAGATGCAGTTTGGGAAGATATCTCTCTTGACTTCATTGGCGGTCTGCCCAAGTCTCATGGCATGGATTGCATTCTGGTGGTGATCGACAGATTGAGCAAGTATGGCCATTTCTTGGGCCTTCGACATCCATACACAGCCAAGTTTGTGGCAGACCTATTTGCTAAAGAGATAGTAAGATTACACGGTGTTCCCCGGTCCATTGTTTTCTTAAGCTGTTTCTGGAATGAATTCTTTGCTGCACAAGGCACCAAGCTGAAAATGAGCAGCGCCTATCATCCAGAAACCGACGGACAGACTGAAGTAGTTAATCGCTGTGTGGGGACTTACCTAAGATGCTTTGCTTCTGAACAACCTAAGCAGTGGGGAAAATGGTTACACTGGGCAGAGTATTGGTACAATACCAACTTCCACGTCGCTGCTGGAATGACCCCCTTTGAGGCAGTATATGGCCCCCCCCCCCCCCCCCCCCCGTCCTTGAGACAGTTTTTACCAGGTGAGTTCAAGGTGGCTGAAGTAGCAGCTGCACACCAAGACAGGACTGAGATTTTAAAACAGCTGCGTTACAATCTGGAAAGGGCTCAGCAGCGTATGACAGCTGCAGCTAATAAACACCGGCGTGACCTTGAGTTCCTAGTTGGGGACATGGTGTTCCTAAAGCTGAGACCTTACCGACAACTGTCTGTCTAAACTTGGATTAATCCTAAGCTTTCCCCTCGCTTCTATGGCCCATTCAAGGTGATTGCCAAGTTCAGCCCAGTCTCTTACAAACTGGAGCTTCCTGCGTCTTCCAGGGTGCACTCGGTTTTTCACGTGTCCCAGCTGAAATGGGTAGTTGGCCAGCATGCTGTTTCTCCCTCCCTTCATGAGGGATTGACAGCTGAGGCGCCAGTTTATGAGCCAGAAGAGATCCTCGCGGTTCAGGTTCGACCAAGAGGACAACCATGCCATCACCTGCTGATCAAATGGCTCAACCGGGCATCAGAGGACTCATCTTGGATTTCTTGTGCAGACTTCAGAGCCCAGTTTCCTTATTCAAGCCTTGTGCACAAGGCTTGCGTGAGGGGGGAGACTGTTGTTAGCAAAATTAATCCCAGTCCTAGCTGGCGTGTGTATAGGCGTAGAGATGTGGGGTTATAGGTGGTTAAAATATTCTCTGTTGCTGTCAGTTTTGGGGTAGTTTGTTATAGTTTGTTACGTCCCTTTGTTTGTTAGTGGGGAGACAGCTGTGAGGGAATTCTATATATAGGCGGGGTGTTGGTACACGGGGGATTTATCGAGTCTGCTGTTTATCGTACAGGTTGCTCACCTGAGGGTGGTTAGCAGGGTTCTCTCTTTCATTCACCGATTCATGGTGGGGGCAATATAGCCATAAATAAAAAGAACAATTCTATCGTCACTCCCTTTGCTCCTTACATTCCCTTTTATTCTAACACAATGGGACACTTAAAATTGAGACGGAGGTAGGGGTGAGCATTTGGATAATTTGGTTAACCGAAATCCAAATTGTAAAAACAAAATTGGATTTTGGTTAAAAACCGAATTATCCAAACTTTGACCCAAACCGAA
Source organism: Limonium bicolor (assembly GCA_023374045.1). Taxonomy (NCBI): domain Eukaryota; kingdom Viridiplantae; phylum Streptophyta; class Magnoliopsida; order Caryophyllales; family Plumbaginaceae; genus Limonium; species Limonium bicolor. Next base: position 274,937,549 of record CM041776.1, read on the forward strand.
TTAACCTCAAAATCCAAAATTTTTTTGAGTTAAAAACCGAAAACCGAACTAAAATCCAAATTTTAGTTAGTTCGGATCAATTAACTGAAATATATAGAAAAAAACCTAAAACCGAACAGTTTCTTTTAAAGATTAAAGAAATGAGAATAGTTTTTTTTAATAGAAAATTAATTTGGATAATTCGGTTAACCGAATTAATCAGAGTGAAAACCGAAATCCAAACCAAATTATAATTTGGATATTCGAATAACCGAAATTTTAATTTGGTTACAAAATTCGGTTAAAAATCTAATAAAAAATTTGATTATTTCGGTTTATGGATAAATCCAAAATATTCAAACTGAATGCTCACCCCTAGACGGAGGGAGTATATAGGAAGAGGGCAACAAAACCAACTTGCCTGCTCTAGGGTACACAAAGATCTATTTTTCTAACCAAGTTTGAGCTCTTTATCTATTATGCAGTTGTATTCTTCTTGATATATATCCTGAGCTACAAGATCAGTCAAAAGACGCGCCAGGCCTTGATTCGTCTATGCGAGGCTCATTTCGCACTGTTGTATGTTCTTCAAATCAATCGGATATCTAAATACTTGAATGATGAGAACTCTGTGTGGATGAAACTTTTTTCAGAATTAGGTATCGCTTGTGTATCTATTAGCCATTTGATTAGATGGTTCCGTGTTTCATTTTCTAGCTAAGCTGCCTACCTTATATATGCTATCATTCTTCTCCCTGATTTCATCTTCATTATCTGATTTGTTGTGGATATGCTTTGCTTGTAATTGGCAGGTCTTCTACACTCTGATGGCTCATGGGAGTTTCTGGAAATAGCTATTCTTATATGTTTCTGTGCAGTTCAGAATCATGGATTTGATTTGCTGTTTTCTTTCTCGGCGATCGTGCAGCATACTCCATGCCGTCCTGTTGGATTTAGTGTTTTCAAAGCTGGTCTTAATAAGTCGGTTCTTTTGTCAGTTTATGCGGCCTCTTCAAATGCTCAATGCATCCCTGATGAACCCTCTTATGGTAGTGTACTTCATAAGCAGCTATTATGATATCATGGCTGACAATTTGTCTGATTCTTCTGTGAGGAGTTGAGGAACTTTTAGGTAGTTTAACTTGTAGAGTTTATTTACCTTAATTATTAGCATATTTGATTTTCAACCTGGAGAGAATTGCTTTTTAATCTAAGCACTGCACTGAAGGAAGAGTAGACGTGGAAAAATAAATCAGAACTGCTCATAGTATTTCATCATCCCTACAGACTGCCTGGATTGCAATTATCGAAGACGCTTTTTCCACAAGTCCTCAATTGTTTGCTATTTTCGGCTTCTTTATTCTTGGTCACAATATGTTGTCCCTCCGTTTCAAGTCTAATATTTATTTTATTTCTTGGCCCAACAATTAGTAAATCTGATGGGATGACAAATTACTTTATCTTGTCATTTTGAAATATTTTGAAACGGAAAAAACACCTTGAAACATCATTTATTTTCCAATGGAAGGAAGCTTCTCTAGTTTGTGCTGCTCATTCAGCATTTTAATATGTATTTCTTGCAGCTGCCATGGCATGTTAAATTTGTAGACATTCATAATTGCTGTATATACTCATCTGTGTTTGATGTGTGGTGGTTCAGACTTCAGAGAGAAGAATTGCATCGTTCCTAAGTGCAATAGGCGAGAAGTTTTCTATCAGTCTACAGATCATGGGGAACCTACATTGCGTTTGTGACATACTTCTCACAGTCTACAGAGTACAACCAAATTATATCTCGTTTGGATATGTTTTCCTTCTTCTCTCTGGATCATAGGAAGGCAACTTGTTGAGAAGACAAGACAGCGTCTATGGTTCCCGTTGAAAGCATATGCTATTGCAGTATTCGTCTTCATCTATAGCTTAAGCATTTTCCGTAGATTTACACTATGGTTTGCTCATATCATTGATCTGTACCCAACTTGGTGTTTAAACTGGAAAAATCTCTTATGGATAATGTCGGAATCATTGGCGATCTTGATTGTGATGCAATTTTATAGCTATGAACGAAGGAAAGAGCAAGAATCAATATCCCGGCTGTCCAAATTTGATGCAACCAGGGTTATCTTGGTTTCATTAAACGGCTTTTTGTCTGGCATAGCCACAAGATTTTATTCATAGCCATATTTTAACTCAGCTATATCTCCAATAAGTGCATTTGGATTTTTGTATCTTCCGGCCTCATTTTATGTTCCTCCTACCGAAAGCGTCAAGATCCATCCAAGTCATTTTTAGTTTATACTGGGTTTTTGGTGACAGTTGAGTATCTGTTTCAGATGTGGGGACAAATGGCTGGGATGTTTCCTGGCCAAAGGCATTTTGTTATCTCACGTTTTTCTGGGCCTTCAAGTATTCAAGCTTGGATTTTGGGGCATAGAATCCTGCTTGAGGGGAAAGGTTTTGGTAATTGGCTTGCACTCTTCAATATAACGTATTTCACTGGTTGGATATGACATCACAAACTCCTGCATTTAATGGAAAGTGGGAAGAGCCTTGCCCATTGTTTGTCTCTGCTGAGAATGGAATGCGTGCTTCTAATTTTGATGAAGAAAATGGATCACCTTTTTGCTCGGATGTACTCTTCAAGGAACAAAAGAAGGCTGGTGATGAAGCATCACCATCATTTCCTGATAATGACTCTCAGCGATTTCAGTTTGGAGTTAATGTTGCCACTAGCAGTAGCGGCCAAAAGTATTCATTTGGGTACTTTTGGGGAAGCACAAAGGAAGTCAAAAGTGGAACAAGAGGCGGATTCTTGCATTTAGAAATGAAAGATTTGAGATGCAGAAGACGACTTTGAAGGTCTACTTGAAGTTCTGGATGGAAAACATGTTCTACCTTTTTTTGGGTTGGAGATTAACATGATTGCACTGCTCCTGTTGAGTTTTGTCTTATTGAATGTCATATCTCTACTGTATATTGCGTTGCTTGCTGCTTTTGTCCTACTACAACCAGCGAATTATAAGTAAATTTTGGCCCGTTTTGGTCTGCCTGTTTGCTTGTGTTCTATCCCTGGAATATTTGGCCATTTGGAATAGTGTGATGCACAAAATGATTATGTTCCTGCAGAAACTACTGTGAAATGCCATGACTGCTGGAGAAGCTCAAGTCTCTATCCCCAATTTTGTGAAAAATGTTGGTTAGGTAATCCCTCCTTGCATCTCTTTTATGCAGCTTCTTTCTTGCTGTTAATGCTCATCTCTCTTATTTTGTCTCTGTTCCTGGTTTCTCTCTCACATGCTAAATTCAGTTTAAGTAATGAGGAGATGCACAACACTGCAGGGACTGAGCCTGTTGGGATTTATAGAGGACAGATCTGTTTCCTATTTTTTTTTCATAATCCATTTTAGTATGTTATAATATATGTTGCCTTTCAAAGGGATGTTTAGCCAGTGCGACTTATAAGCTCTAATTATTGCACAATTCAAATAAAGCACGTTGTCATCATACTTTATGGTCAGGAGATTTATATGGTAGTTCCCGAATATTATCATTAGTTAGAAAGCAGCTGCTTTTCTTCTGGCGTCATTGTGTCAATTTATATCTTTGTGTTTTTTTTTTATTCTGTCCAGGAATCATCATTGATGACGCCCGCATGATTTTGAGCTACTTTCTAGTCTTCATGCTTGCTTGTTTCAAGCTTCGTGCTCATCGCATCCCCAGTTTGTCTGGCTCAACAACATATCATGAAATGATGTCTCATCGCAAATATATATTTGTGTGGAAGGACCTGTCTTTTGAGACTAAAAGCATGTGGACTATATTTGACTACCTTAGGCTTTACTGTTATTGCCATCTCTTAGATCTGGTTCTTGCTTTAATATTGATTACTGGAACACTTGAATATGACATTCTGCACCTGGGTTATCTTGGTTTTGCTTTGGTTTTCTTCCGGATGAGAATTGAAATCTTGAGGAAAAGAACAAGATCTTTAAGTTCCTGAGGATATACAACTTTGTCATTATTGTTCTCTCTTTGGCTTATCAATCACCCTATGTTGGAGATTTCAATGATGGGAATTGTGGGACCATAGACTATATATTATGAGATTGTGGGATTTTACAAATATGATTATGGGTTTCGAATCACGTCAAGATCTGCGTTGGTGGAGATCATAATATTCATGCTCGTATCACTACAATCCTATATGTTCTCCTCTCCAGAGTTTGAACATGTTTCAAGGTACCTGAAGCAGAGCAAATTGGTGCAATTGTACGAGAGCAGGAGAAAAGAGCTGCAAGGAAAACTGCGCAGTTGCTTCAAGTACGTGAATCAGAAGAGGAAAAAAGCAGCGCAACTTGCAAGTGGAGAAGATGAAATCTGAAATGCTTGATTTGCAAATTCAGCTTCACAGTTCAAATACTCTAGATTGTGGCTATGTGTCTCCCAGTAGTGCAGGTTTGAGGAGGAGAAGAACTACATCTGTGAATCTGGAAAAGAATCTTAAAGATCAGAAAATCAGTGATGAACTGATGTCTCCTCTACAGTTGCCTCAATCTCCTGTTACTGAGAAATCAGGTACTCTCTTCAACAGCAGGGTCAATAAAGCAAGGTCAGATGGAATTTCCTTTCTGTGAAATCACTGAATTTGAGGAGGATATTGTTGATGATCCACCTATAGTTGATGTGGGCAGCAACAGGAGAGGGGAGGTAGAAACCAATCAAAGGAAAAAGAAAACCCGCTGAAATCTGCAGTGCAACTTATAGGTGATAGTGTTTTCCAAGTTCAGACTCTGGGGAACCAAGCTGTGAAACATCTGCTAGTTTCTTGAACATTTCACCGGAGTTGGAGTTAGATGACCACCCTTTTGATAAGATTAAGGTAGAGGATGCAGTCATCCTTCCAAATGCTAAGCAAATGCGATTTGATTGTTCCTCGTCACTGAACTCTGACAGGACTACACCTGAATCCGCGAGTCTTCAGCTTTGGAGAATCTTTGGGCACATATGGTCCCAGATGCAGTCAAAACATGACATTGTGTGTTATTGTTGCTTTGTTTTAGTTTTTCTTGGAATTTCAGCTTGTTCTCAATGGTGTACCTTGGAGCATTGTTCTTATATGCTCTTTGTGTAAATACGGGCCCAAGCTACACTTTTTGGATTGTTGTTCTGATATACACAGAGGTTTATATCTTGCTTCAGTATTATATCAGATTATTATCCAACACTGCGGGCTCAGTGTTGTTTCCGAACTACTTAATGAGTTGGGATTTCCAGATCACAAGATCAACTCATCATTCGTTGTGAGTTCATTGCCTCTGTTTCTGGTCTATTTGTTCACACTTCTTCAGAGCTCTATAACTGCCCCAGATGGTGAATGGAATTCTTTGAAAGAAGTTAACATGTCTGTAAAGACAGGTTTTGTGTGCCTAATGGTCATATAAACTGCAGTTGGAACAACAAGGTGAAGAAACTGTTCCGACCAATAATTAATATGGTGAACTTGATTTCCAGAAGCCTACTGAGGTACTGGAAATCACTTACACGAGGAGCGGAGTCTCCTCCGTACTTTGTTCAGCTATCGTTGGACGTTGGAACATGGCCAGAAGATGAATTCAGCCTGAGAAAGTTGAATCTGCCATCAATCAAGTACTCAAAATTGTACATAGTGAATACTGTGAGAATGATTCAAAATCTTGTCCATATGCCAGTAGAGTTGACATTCAGAGCATTGAGCGAAGTAATGAAAATCTTAATGTGGCTATAGCTGTTTTTGAAGCTGTGTCTGCCTCTCCATCTACTAAATGCAGCAGACTATCTGGGTGGTATGAATCATTGACTCCAGCAGCTGATGTTGCGGAAGAAATTCTCCCTTGCGAAGCAGTCTGGGTTTGTCGAAGACATTAGATTCCCTTACCACATACTGTCTGTGATTGGTGGAGGCAGAAGAGAAGTTGATCTGTATGCTTATATCTTCGGGCTGACTTGTTGGTATTTTTTCTTGTTGCTATGTTTTACCAATCTATTATAAAAAATAAAAGTGAGTTCCTGGAAGTATATCAGCTTGAAGATCAGTTTCCTAAGGAGTTTGTATCTATATTGATGATCTTCTTCTTTCCTGATCGTGCTTGATCGAATTATATACCTGTGCTCATTTGCATCTTGGAAAGTACTATTCTATCTCTTCAACCTCGTTTTGTTCACATATTCGGTGACACAGTACGCATGGCACATGAAGCCTTCACAGCAGTATGCAGCGATATTGGCACTCCGAGCTATCTACCTAATGAAGGCAGTGTCTTTGGCTCTTCAAGCTGTACAGATCCGTTACGGGGTCCCACATAAGAGTACCCTTTATCGACAGTTTTTTAACTAGTGAAGTTTCAAGGATCAACTACCTTGGATACCGGCTGTACCGTGCTCTTCCATTCCTTTATGAACTGCGTTGTGTTCTTGACTGGTCTTGCACAACCACCTCATTGACTATGTACGATTGGCTCAAGGTAATGAAAATTGCTTATAGATGTTCGTAATACTTGCGTTTGATTCCATGAAACATATATGGGAGCAAAACATCCTTTCTGCTGCTTAAAATCTTTTTCTTTCCTTTGAAATCCTTTGGATGGGGGCGAAGACTGGTGGCAAGACCTCATAGGAAGGCAGACTGAAGTCAGTCGGGCCAGTTTGTAAAGATGGTACGAGAGTTGGGGGGGGGGGGACATTGTTCATTTTCCCCTTGGGAATTGAACCAACTCAGGTTTGGCCTGTTAAATTTGCTGAAACTTGAGACAGCCATTTTATCATCATATGCTGAAATAATTCAAAGAAATTGACAAAGCGAATTATAGATTCGCTGCTGGCTATAAATGGAGAAACTAGTTTCTCGAACATGCTTATGAATAGTTGTTTGCCCATACCCAGGATCGTTTCACTTGATTGTCAGACTTGCTTCTAATGCTTATCTATCAGATTTTCCACCTGAGCTAAATTTCAGTGTGATCTTACATCAAGACTTGGTTCCTTGCTGTCATGTCCGGATTTTATTAAAACCTTTACTTAGATCTCAATTCTTCTGATGACAAGTTTCTTATTCAAACAGATGGCTCGTCTTTTTTGTTGCATTGACTTAGTTTCTGTGTCATGTTCTCAGTTTGAAGATATAAATGCAAGCTTATATCTTGTCAAATGTGATACTGTTCTGAATAGAGCCGGCCATAAACCTGGAGAAAAACAAAGCAAGATGACCAAGTTTTGCAATGGACTTTGTCTCTTCTTCATCTTGATTTGCGTCATTTGGGCTCCTATGCTGGTGCGAAGCTTATTTAGGACAATTCATTGTTCATACTTGCCACACGTGACATGTTCAAGTTGTAGCAAATATGGAATAACAAGTTAATAGTACTACCACTTTTTATCTGAAAAATATTTATGTTTCTCTCCTGGTAGATGTATAGCAGTGGCAACCTTACAAATATTGCAAATCCAATCAGAGATGCTAGTGTCCATGTTGATCTCAAGACACGTGGAGGGAGACTGACCTTGTACCAGACTACTCTCTGCGAGAAGCTAAGGTGGGATGAGGTTGAAAGAGGCACCATACCCGATCCTCACAGTTTTCTAAGAACATATGAAAGGGATGACATCCAAGTGATATGTCGCCAAGCTGATGCAAGCGAGCTTTGGCTTATCCCTGAAGTGGTCCAAATGAGGTATGTCAAGTCTCTTGATGGAGGCATGGATATGACCTTCACATGGGTGCTTACAAGGGATAGGCCAAAAGGTAAAGAAGTTGTCAGATTTGAAAGAATTGTGGAGAAATCTGATCTTCCAGAGATGGATGATGTTATGGCTGTTCTGAACGGAACTGCTTCTAGCTTCAGAGTTTATGATATCTATCCTAGATACTTTCGAGTCACAGGTTCTGGGGATGTGAGACCGTTCGAGCCTGAGGTATACTCGTACAAATGGCTGCTTGACAGTACCCGACTAAATGGCTTCTTTTGATATTTTCTTCCTTCTAGAAATTCAAGTTGCTTTGTCAACTTCTGAATATTTAATGTCATTCTATATCATTCCATCAGGTCAACCCAGTCGCTGCAGATCTTGTGAATAATATCAGAGTTCAAAATGGTGGTCTTTGTATGATATAACCTCACCCAGATAAGAAGATGTGAAGGTTTGCTAGGACCTATCGCTGTCGTTGTGTCGGAGGAAACACACGTCAGTAGGACTGAATGAATTAACTACTCGACTTAACCAATAATACATTATCCCTTCTCCAACAAAAACTAAGCTTGACACTGGATTCCTCTTTTTTTTTTTTAATGTTCTTTTCCAGAGGTATAATAGGTGACACATTGAGCAAGTTCAGCATTTGGGTCTGTACATTACATTCGTGCTTGCTGTTGGTCGATTTATTAGACTTCAGTGCTCTGATTTAAGAATGAGGATCCCCTATGAGAACCTGCCTTCCACTGATCGGTAAAATCTACTACTGTCCTGCTTAGGCTGACATCTTCAGGCATATCCATTGTGAGAAAAAGAAATTGAAACTGCTTGATAGTTTATGGAGTGGGAGATTTTCTAGGCTTTAGGATTAGTTAGATTTCTTTTATAATGTCCCTGCTTCTTGGCGACAAGTGCACATTGTTTGATACCATGGCTTCATGCGTTTGCTCAGATTGAAGCTATTTCTAAATTTGCTTTGGCTTGTACAGGTTGATTGCCATCTGTGAGGATATTTATGCCGCGCGAGCAGAAGGTGAGCTTGGAGTGGAAGAAGTGCTCTACTGGACACTGGTGAAGATTTACCGTTCACCTCATATGTTGCTCGAGTACACTAAACCAGACTAGAAAGTAGATATAAATACTAACGTTCGATTCTGCGTATTAGCCTGGACAGCACTAGTCAACTTCTACAAATGATTCATTTTACCTCCCAGCGCCAAAGATTCTCTTTTATAATTCATCCCCCCCTTTTGACGTGGGGATACAGGTGTCTGATATGAAAATTTGGGTGAGTCTCCCCCCAATATCTGTATTTGTAAATAGTTGGTTAGCTTTGTAGTTCCTTATTGATGCTAAATCCCTTATTAGAAATATGCCCATTTTTGAAAAAGAAATCTGTTATTTTCGCTTATAGTGGTAGATTTTTTTCTTTCACTAGATTGATTTCCCTACGTGTTGCATCTTTTTTATAAATTCGTCTAGAAATCCACAAATGGAAATGTTAATCCTTCCTTAGGCTTTCGTTCGGTAAATGATGTTGATCGCTTTTTTTCTCTCTGACATAATTTGGTAAATTGGCACTTCCTCTTAGATCGTTTGATGAGCGATGTTTTATTTATGGCTATTTTATGCCCGCTTTTCTCTCTGTGATGTCACTCTGCTGTTCTTGTTCCTCCATTCTCTGTTGGAAATCGACATCACAGAGAGAGGAAATAGCACCATATTGAGGTACAGGTCTCGTGTTGGAGTTGGCTTTTTTTGCGATTTCGTTGCTGGAGTTCTGAAATCTGAAGAGATCCCAACCTTCTCTTTCCAAGTGTTAAAACCGAAAAAATTGAGAGGAAATTGAAGTGGTGTTTCATTTTGATTCAAACGAAATATGGGTAAGCTTTTTCCTTTATCTCAGATTAATCTCCAGTTCTGATTAGCTGTCTAATTGATTTTAGGGTTCTTGTAGTGGTGAGTAAATCGGTATTTTATTCTTGGGTTTTAAAGTTAAATTTCGTGATATTGGCTAACCATTATCGTCTGCTTTGCTTCTCGTTGTGATGCGTTTCTGTTAATGTGAGAATGGTTAGGGCTAGTGTGCCTGTTTTGATTTGATTTACTCTAATTAGTCGTAATAATTGCCTGGTTGGAATTGAAAATCTTTTGCCTTATTGCTTTACCTGGTTGGAAATTGAAATCGAAGGTTGAATTAGCTGGTTGGAACTTGTTTTGCTTCCCGCACTATTTTACCTGGTTGGAACTTGAATTGCTTGGTTGAATTGGCTGGTTGGAACTTGAATTGGTTGGTTATGTTTTGTTGAATTGCAATTGCACTTGAATTGGTTCCCATCCTTGTTTGAAACTTCAATTAGTTGAATCGGACTTGAGTTGGTTATTGTCCCATTTTTTATTTGATTTGCTCTAATTAGTCGTTAGAATAATTGCCTGGTTGGAATTGGAAATCTAATGCCTTATTGCTTTACCTAGTTGGAACTTGAATTTGAAGATTGAATTAGCTGGTGGAACTTGTTTTTTGCCTGGTCAAATTTGCTGGTTGGAACTTGAATTGGTTGGTTATGGTTTGTTGAATAGGACTTTGAATTGGTTCCCGTCCGTGTTTGGAACTTTTATTAGTTGAATCGAAAATGAGTTGGTTGCCATCCTTGTTTTGATTTGATTTGCTCTAAGTAGTCGGCGCTATATTTAGAAACAGAATTATATGTTAAGATTAGTAAAATTGCCCATACATTGTAAACAAGTGTATGACACCCATCACTAGTGTTAGAGTAGACCTACCTATAACGGTCACCCCCATCTTAGGGTCTACCCTAACGATCTTGGTCTGATTAAAATAACGAATATAAGAACAGATAATACATAAATGGTAGGTCTATTGAGGCAGTAGCGGTAGTTATTGGATGAGTTGTATCATGACTTTACAAGTGGCCGTTGTGAGCTACACTAGTCCACTTAGTGGTGATGAGGAAAAATAAATTTTGAGCTGAATAGTCCCGAATAAACCCATGAAACGATGACGAGAGCAGACTTACTGAGCTTAAGAGTCCTGAACAACTCAGTTGCACTACATTGACGTCTGGTCACAACTTGAGTAGGATGAACGACATCAAGAGACCTGTGGTGACTTTACGAGAGTCCACAACAATGAAAGAGCAGTGATGAGCAATCGAGAACGGGCATTGTACTGAACATTAGTAGGACGTTTTTGTTAGAAGCAAAGTTTATTGTATGATTCAATTACATGAATGTAAATAAGTAGATAGTTTATTATAACTTTATGTAGTTAAATTATTTGTTAAAACTTTGTATGATTACAAATGTTGTTTAATATAATAACATTTACTTGATTTTGTTATACTCAGTACATTTAAATTCTTGAAGGTTAATGAAATGAAAACTATTTACTATCTTATTACACGATTTTTGAGATTAATTTTAAATTTGAACTAATTTTAAATGGCATCTGAGCAACGCAAATCCAATAACAAATCCAATATGTCTTTCGTATTCTAAACAAAAAAGGTTGTTCATCTGCAACTTTGGGCACTTTTATAAAATAAGCTTCTTATACTTTTGTTTTTAAGGGAAAATTCACAATATACCCCTAAAAAATTTTGTAATTTACCATATACCCCTTTTTTAAAAAAACATGGGTTAGGGTTATTTTATGAATTTTGCAATTTTTTAAAAAGATTAATGAATATTAGAGTAAATTACTTGGAATCCCCTTTAGAAATGAGCATAATACATTTAACCCCATTGTATTTATCATAATTATTGGTAACCACCTTGAGGTTACGATATTTCTAACTATGAGCCCCTGAAATATAACTTTGTTATCAAAACATTAACTGCTTGCTGATCTATCAGTTTAATCACATTATTAATGTCAGTCAGGACAACAAAACAACTTAATCAACATCGTTTAACTCTCCCTCATCCCAATTCAGATGCTCAAGGTAAGGTTGACATTTTTTGGACAAGAAGAATGTTATTTAAGTAGTGCTTTTTGTCCAGCATGTCATTAATAATGTGATTAAGCTGATGGGTCAGCACATAATTAACGTTTTGATAGTGAAATTATAGTTCGGGGGCTCATAGTCAAAGATACTGTAACCTCAAGGTGGTTACAAATACTTATGATAAACATAAGAGGGTTAACTGTATTATGCCAATCCTCAACGGGGTTCCGAGTAATTTACTCTTTATATTATTGGGATTCGGTAACAAATTACTAATCTTATTACATTTGTTATTAGTTACTTTATTTATTTTTTTAACAAAACATTATTTTAAACTGTAAATTTAAATTTGTAATTATAGTATAGAAAACTATAAGAGCACTGCTTGTAATTAACTTAACTAACTTATACTACAAAACAATCACACTGGCAAACAACAATTTTCAAAAAAGCTACGAATATGCCAACACAAAATAGTAATCAGTTTATGCTGCAACTTTAGCCAACACACAATTTTAGTATAAATCAGTTTTACTGCTTACTAAATATGCCTAGACAAAACTGCTGACCACCATATATGACGATGAGAGAGATCCTAATCTATCAGCTCGTTGCCGACAAATGGCTCCACAATTAACCACATGCAACAACATCATTCTCATCCTATGAATGAAAGCGATATCGCCCTTGATCGTTTTAAAATGATGCTCAAGCAACCCGTAGTTGCTGCTCTCTGTTGACATATACCATCAATAACCACATGCATCAGAACCATGCGCAGGCGATGGACGACAAAGTTTCCATAATTCATCGTCGATTATGTCGATATACATGCGAATACCATCAAGACGAATTTGGATGCCACCGACAACGACAAGATGCAAGATGAGGGGAGTCGGCATCATCTTACACTTCTTACTGGTACACTAAAAATCCCCTCCAAATCGTTAACTACTATAACCACCCCTACAATAATAAAACAACAGCGGAAAATAAACTAAAGGTGCTACAGACCATCGGGCTCCAAACACCCGGTACAACCTCACCAACTACAACCATTACAATTAACTAAGTACGGTCTGAACTTCGAGAAAACTTAACATACATAACAGTAATAAAATACATTCACTCTCCATAAACCTAATCTCATCCCAATCACTCATGCTCTTCGCGGCCACCTGTAAATCAATTTGACCTGCAAGCATGAACAAACTCAGTAGCAAATGCCAAGCAGCCCACCCCGAACGGGGTGGGTCAGTTCCCTGGAATGGAACTGGTACTAATCTCCAAAAACAAACTTATAAAAATAACTCTAAATAAATATTAGCTTGAAAGCAATCACTTAAACCACACAGAGGAGTAAGACATTTCATAAAACCAAATCAAGATATAAAGATATCAAGATAAGCATGAAGGTTAATAACATAAAAGTAAGGTTAGTGAAACAAAAACACATCATGTGTCAGTGAACATCCATTGCCTTAGTTAAACCCAATTCCCGTTAGGAGTAGGAAGACTCAGATAGTCACAAAGGACTAGGAATAATAAGATAGATCCAAGAACCAATAACTCAAGAATGGGAATAATACCAATTGGGAGAGATGGCCCCCACCGCCAGATATAAATGTCCGTATGGACGAGGGATATACAACCCCTGCTGTCAGATTAAATAGTCCTGATGGACGAGGGATATACAACCCCCTGCTGTTAAATATCAATGCCCCATGGGCGAGGGATATACAGCCCCTACTGTTAAATATCAATGCCCCTATGGGCGAGGGATATACAGCCCCCTGCTGTTACCATTGAAGACGCGCGCACGTCGAAACATCAAGAACCAGCTCATGGATGAAATGATATCCAGAGTCAAAAGAAGAATTACCAAAATTGACCTTTTTCCAAATTCCCACTAGATCACCAACCACCCAGAGCAATACCAAAAACACTCAGTCCTAGATAGAGTGCAGAAGCGTAAACCCTAAGCAGCCAATGTCTAATGGAACAACCAAAAAGAAGGAACCAACCCAAGTGAGTTTCACATTCAGGCTCAGTTAGTCACACAAGCTGAGTTAGTCACACAACCAATTCCTTTTAGAAATTCCTCTTAAACTCAGTTAGCGTTTTCCAAAACATTCCACAAGTCAATCAGCAAAAATATCGGAGTACGAGAAATCATACCTGGGTAACGCTTGTAGCAGTTCTAGTCAACTTGCGCAAACAATCAACAGTACTCTGAAGAATACTAAGGTAGTCTATCATCAATCACTTGTAGCCTATGTTAAGCTTAAATAAACTCCTTACTCTTATTCAAAGTCTCAATTGTCTTTTAAGCCCCCACTAAATGTTATGTGTAACCCTTGACTTGTCTTAGAATGTTGTAACTCAAGGTTGTAAGTCCAAGGAATGTATTTGTTAACACTTGCTAATTGTTCCACTCTTATCCACTTTACCCATACTTAACCAAAATTCTTACATTAAAGACCTTTATACATAAGTACATTATATGTGAAATACCCCGTAATTAAAAACAGTGATTAATTAGGCTAATTATATTTTTAAAGGCTTAATTACACTTAAATAAATACGAGGGAACAAATCCCGAAGAAAACGGACCTTTAAAATGGGTTAAAAGCATAAACGAACCTTAAAGCGCGTTTTCCGAGGAAACCGGGAAAACGTGACTTTAAGCGGGTCAAATAGACTCGTAACAATTTGGTCAACTAAATGGTCACTAATAAATATTAGTGGAGCTTTAGAACCAATAAAATTAATTAAACGAGAAAATTCCGGAAAACGGGTCCGGTTAGTAAAAACTGTCAAAACGAGAAGATGTGGGGTGAGAGTGCAAATAAAGAAACTTAGTGTGTCCAGTTTGTAAATAAAAATTTACAATCTCTGTGTGTGTGTGCATGGGGGCCGGCCAGCCTCCCCTCTCACTCACTCCCTTTATTATTTTGTAACTCACAAGAAGACAAAGAAATAAAGAAAGAAAAGAGACTCTCTCTCCTACCATCTCCCTCACTCCCATCGTACAACACTCCCTCCTTCCTCTCTGAATTTATCCCTTCTCCACCGAGCCCCATGGAGTTTTAGAAAACTCACACAACCCACAACTTCTCTCCATTGTTGTGTCTTCATCCCTGCCCGAAAATTATAAAAATCATACCACTAGAATCCCCTTGGCAAGGAGAGCATTTCCATCTTTTCAAAAATCGAAAACGACCACTTTCATTTCGGTGGGTATTCTCCATTTGAAGCTTCAAGTCTATCATTAGAAGCACCTTCACCTCCTTGTCATCTTGAGGTAAAAAGAAGTTCGAAAATCCATCGTTTCTAGCTCTCATTAGCATTTTAAGAATTTTCAGTTTTTGAATGCTTTCTCCCTTGTTGCTTCAGCCGATTTTGGCTCTTCCTTGGGCTAGGAATATTGTTCTCTTGCTAGTAAAGAACTCCATTCATCCATTGAAAGGTAATACCCTTGTCTAAACCCTAAAACATTAAATTCTAGGGTTAGAGTAAAAACGAATGCTAAATGGTATTGTGTATGTGTTATGTGCTGTAGCACTTGTGTGTGTGAATCTCATTGGGACTGAGAACAAAAGAAGAGAAGAAGAGAGAAAGGGAAAGAAAGAAAAAAAAAACTAACAAGACAAGGTAAATACTCTTACCTTGCGTTAGGTTTATATATATTGCATTGTAACAGATTTTTGAGTATCAAAAACAAGTAATGTAATCGAGTAATGAGTAGTAGTAATGTAGTAGTGTATTGGAGAAGAGAATGTAACAACTTTTGAAGTTTTAAATGATGTTTAAAACTTGGGAAAACATGGGTAGTGGATGTGTGTATGTGCAGGAATTTTATGTTGTTGTAGTAGTGTTGGAATTGTGAGTATAATGTGTGTGTGTAACAGGTTGTGTGAAAATGAGAATATGTGAGCTGAGATAATGTGTGGAGAAAGTAAGAATTATAGGGGAGACCATGCCAAAATTTGTGTGAAAGGAGAGGACTTGAGTTGTTTAAGAAGAGGAAGTATTTAGAGAGTAAAAGGAGTGTTTTTGTAGTTTGCAACAGATTTTGAGAGAAGTGTGTGAAGGGAATGGAACTAGGATGTGTAGTAATGTATTTTGGGTGCTAAGAATGACATTAGTTGGGAGAGTAATGGAATGAGAAGATTGAGTGAAAATCTGTAGCATAAAAAGGAAATTAAAAATCTGTAGCATTAGAAGAGTAAGGGCTAGTGTTGGTGTTGAGGGAAGAATGAGGAAATGAGTGTAAGATGTGTAAGGATTGAGTAGTAAGTTTAGGAATGAAATTAGCATGATTTAGAGTGACTAAATGGTACTAAAACATGTTAGGATGCATGTAGGAAGAATAGGGAAGCAATGGGTGGAATTGGGAAAAGAAAACAAGGCCTGTAGCAAAGTTCTGCTACTGTCCGACCCACAGCTGGATCGGACGTGGGTCGGACAAGGCCTGGAGAACGAAAATAAACCTTCTGGAACCGTCTGACCCAGAGCCGTGAGTCGGACGTGGGTCGGACGGGCCTTGAGAAAACAACGGTAAAACTTTCTGGAACCGAACCGTCGACCCAGAGCCGTGAGTCGGACGTGGGTCGGACGGGCCTTGATAATCGACAAGAAATCTTTCTGGAATGGTCCGACCCAGGGCCGTGAGTCGGACAGGCAAAAATTTTCTTCATCGGAGTTTCTGACTTCGTCCGACCCAGAGGTTGGGTCGGACGTGGGTCGGACATGGTTGGATGACAAAACGAAACTTTCTGGAATGGTCCGACCCAGAGGGTATGGGTCGGACGGAATAGTGCTGGGTCGGACGGGAGTAATTTCAGAGGACGAAAACCTACTGGAATGGTCCGACCCAGGGTTGGGTCGGACGGTGGGTCGGACGGCCCAAACACTTACAAAAAAAAATGTTTTAACTATATGACTATAGTAATCATATATACATATATATATATGCCTATATACCTATGTGCATATATATGTAGTGATACACCATTGATGAAGTAATAATGGTAAGGGAGTAAGTAATTTTGTAAGAAAACAAGTTTATGAGGTAGTAAAGAAAAGAATGGTTTTATAACCAAGTATGAATGTAAGAAGTAGTAAGCATACATTGAAAGTATCAATGTGGGAGTAAATTAGATCGATAATAGATCATTGATCATACTACTTCATGTATGTATAGGAATCAATAGTTGATCTCCAAGGAACCGGTAGAACGTATTCGACGGTGAACGGTATGATTTCCTCATGCCCTGTATCCTAACTTGGTTACCCCGATTTGTGTGCTTATGTGATCACCAATAAGATAAATGCATGAATCGGACTTATATTGCACTTAATGTGTGTTTGAACTATATTGTTCGTGTTTTATGCTCTTGAACATTTAGTTTGTATAATTCATGAAATGAATGAATGGAAATGAAGTGTATGTGTAAGTATGAGTACTGTGTATGTATGTATGTATGGAAGTAAGTATGGACTTCTACTAATTCCTAACAACCTAACTCCTAACATGAGTATTGAGTAAAATGGAATGAGTAGAAGCCCGATATAGTTTCGGCCACGCGTGAGGATAAGGAACCACAAGAGGTTGGAACCGAATCCTGGCTATAATCTTTTCCTTGGACCAAATCCCTTGAATGGGTAGCATCCTGGATTAGTGAGCCACCCTAAAGCCCGGTGGTGGGATGTAGTAATCCCTGCCCGGAGGTCATACCGACTTAACTGAAAGTAAAGAATGTAAGAAGTATGTATGGTATTTGTATTGGTCTTGACTATTGTAAGTCATTGACCCGGAGTAAAAGTATTGAACACCCGATTAACCCGGGTGTGTAATAAGGCTAACAAGACCTTGTATGTATTGGAGAATTGTATCTCCGTGATGCGGTGAGTATGGTAAGTATGAGTGAATGACTTGTGTTGTATTCCTTGTATGTATTGTATGTATGTATGCTCGGTAAAGTGAATGTATTGTATTGTATTGTATAAAGCATGTATGTATGTATGAATGAAACGAACCGCATGTACTCGACCAAATAGTTGGCGTACCCTCGCTAGTACGCGGGGTATGCGGTTATCATATGCAGCGTAAGCTGACCCCCTAGGGGGAATGTTTTTACTCCACAAGTACCCGCGAGGCGTGAAGGTAGATTAAGGTCAAGATGTGATTCTTTTGA
Source organism: Limonium bicolor (assembly GCA_023374045.1). Taxonomy (NCBI): domain Eukaryota; kingdom Viridiplantae; phylum Streptophyta; class Magnoliopsida; order Caryophyllales; family Plumbaginaceae; genus Limonium; species Limonium bicolor. The sequence goes on from CM041776.1 coordinate 274,955,421, forward strand.
TGTAGTTAGTAGGATTGTGAGGGTGTACCGAGTTGTACACGGCTAAGGCCCTTTTGAGTAGCCGGTGTACCATGTGGTACACCTTTTTGGATATTGAACCCTTGATTGAATAGTAAGGAGAGGATGTACAAACCCTTCATTTTGGGAAGTAGTGTTGGAATGTAATTCATGTATTCGGTATACTCGGTAATCAAATGTAATTAAGTAATTGGTATTGTAAAGTAAGTAGTATGTATGTATTCATCCTAATCGTCAGACCGATACGGTAAGTAGTAGTAGCCTTGTTAACCTTGGATGGTTAACGACAATGTATCACCCGCCGGGAGTAGGTAAGTATTCCGCTGCGAGTAAGGTAATTATGGGAAGGATTAGAGGATAATGGAAGGATTAGCGGTTGGGGTGTTACAAAAAGTGGTATCAGAGCGAAGTATCGCTCTGATGATTAGAATCTTAAGTGTAGTGATTATCGAGTTAGGATTTCAACCGTCTTAAGACGGATATTTAGAAACCTAACTAGGAACTACCGTTAGCAATAACGGATACCACTAACGTCTGCAAAGACGATACCATTGTTTGAATGAAGACCATGAGGTCATAGTATCACAACATCTAATGTAATCCACACTTGTTCAGATGTCAGGACGGGGTCGAGGCCGACCTAGAGAAGAGACATCTGATGGACCGGGGCGCAGACGATAGCTGAGATCGTCGCCGCCACGGTAGCGCAGATGCTACCGCAAGTAATCACGGCTGTACAGCAAAAAACACAGCAGCAGCAGCAGCAGCCTGACCCACCTCATCCCCGAGAAACGAATTGGGTAAAAGCTGTCGCCGACCTTCGACCTGCTTGCTTTAGAGGCGAGAGTGACCCCGCCAAGCTCGAGGCCTACCTCTCCGAGATGGAGACGGCCTTCGAGACACTTGAGACTCCCGCTGGAGTTCGAGTGAGGATAGCTGCGTACTACCTCAAAGACGCGGCTATGGACTGGTGGAAGCTCGTTAAGGCCGAGCACATAGCTGACCCTGCTTTCGGATGGGAAGCATTCACCTCTCTCCTCCGATCTAAGTACTACCCCGAGCATGTCAAGACCAAGAAAAGGCTTGAGCTCGATGCACCAAAAATGACCGAGAAGATGACGGTTGATGAATATTACCGCACCTTCACCTCTCTTCTCCGACTTCTACCCGACCTTGGGTATACCGGCCAAGTCTTGGTCGACCGCTTCTACGGCGGATTGAGCCATCGACTCCGGTATGGCATGGGCTTCACTCGGTTTACCTCCCTTCAGGTAAACAAGTTGTACCCTTAAAAAGCCATGAGTAATGTGAATTAGTATTCCCGTATGTAAATGTAACCTAATGCCTAAGTAATTCAGGAGTGTTACCACGCTGCATCTCGAGTTGAGATCACCTGCCAGCTGAGAGATGAGGAGCAAGCGCTGAAGCGCAAGGTGAGCGGCAAGGGTAACCCCTCCGATGATCAAAACCAATCCAAACCTTGGAAGAAAAGGAAGGGAAAGCATTCCCATCAAAAGAATACGTCCGGAGACGGCGGTGCCCATGCTGAGAAGGGCAAGGCAACTGAGCCTTACAGATTGCCTACACCGCACCAGTGGCAGCGAAGCCACTGAGGTCTCAACCCTACAGGGGTAAGAAACTGAAACCGAATTAGTACACTTGTGAATTTGTATGTATATAGAGTATTGTAAGTATACCAAACCTTGCTAACTCGAAAGCTATAGGTTCTGGATTTGGCCAAGGAAAGAACCAATCCGATGGCCGCAGCTACATCTGCCGTAACTGCAATAAGGATCATCCCGGCACAGATTGCCAAGGAAGGGAGATCCGCTGCTTCACTTGTCAGAAACCGGGCCACCGTGCCAATGCATGTCCGGAGAATTCTAAGCCCAAGGGCAACTACCAGGGCTACAAGCAGCGTGAGGGCAAGGAGGTTGCATCTGGCGATGCTCATGCCCAGCATACCTCATAGGGACAGGGGTCCCGAGGTCCGCAGAAGGGCACACCGCAGAGGCAGCCGGCCTTACACTTCATCGACCGTGATGGGACCGGGACTAAGTCCGGCCCAGGTAACCACTGTAACTTTTAATCCTTGAAGAGCATGACTAAGTATTAAAGTAATTGTATGAATGAAAGCATGAATGCGTAAGTACTTGAAGTATGAAAAGCATGAACAAGTAACCTGGAAGTATGTATTGAGCATGAAATGAATTAGTAAGCCTAGAACTCATTCTAGATGGATTTACCACCTTAGGGAAATTCCATATCTGTTACCCAATACCTTCAAACTCACCTCACGAAGAGACCGACATCGCCAACCACCACTTCAACAACGAACAGTGTCAGGTCATCCGCCCAGGTATGATCTTATTAAAAGGATACCTGACACCTGAAGCACAAATTTCAATCATCCGACGATGCAACGAGTTAGGAACGGGTCCAGGAAGATTTTATACACCCGAATTCCCGGTGGAGCTACAATGAAGCTGAAAATGATGTGCTTGGGAAAGGACTGGAACCCTTATACCAAGACATACCAAACAACGCGAGCAGGAGACGGAGCAACACCTCCAGCAATACCCCCAGAATTCCAAACGCTTGTCACACAAGCTGTAGTAGAACTTGCACAACAGTATGAAGATGAACCAATCCCTGCACTTGAAGCAGATCTATGTATCGTCAACTTCTATGAGAAAGAAGGACGACTTGGCTTACACCAAGACAGGACGAGACAGCGGAATCTCTTGAACTAGGAGTGCCCGTAGTGTCTTGGTCCATTGGTGACGACGCCGTATTCTTGTATAGCGAGCAGAAGCGTGTGGACCTCGCAGAGAAATTGGTATTGAGATCAGGAGATGTTCTAATCATGGGTGGAAAATCAAGGTTGCTGTATCACGGGATCCAGAAGATCAAGTTGAATACGGCACCACCGGCAATAATCAATGCCACACACATGATACCAGGACGCCTGAACCTTACCTTTAGAAAGTATTAATCTTGTAGTAGCATGTAATCCAGTAGTAACGTGTATTAGAGACACAGTATGTATGATGGTTGGTTATTCAATAAAAGCAGTGTTGGTTATTAAATTCCACTTGCGTTCCACCATCTTTACTTATAATCTCATGAATCAATAGGTTGTGGACTCGGTACCGAAGGTAACCTGAGCATCCTCACCGAAGAACAAGCCGGCAAGAGCGGCACCATTCTAACGGGAACCTTCCCAGTAAACGGCATCGAAGCCTCAGTATTATTCGACTCCGGCGCCTCTCACACCTTCATATCGCCATCTATTGCGAAGAAGTTGGGGCTAGATGCGGATGAGCTACCGAACTTCTTGGTTACTCTCCCATCGAAGGAGCGGGTACAATGTACCAAGTATTACAAATCCGCCATTCAAATCAAAGGTGAAGCGTTTCCCATTCCTTCATTGAATTCAACGGATTGGGATTCGACTTAATAATTGGAATGAACTGGTTGGAGCGGCACAAGAGAAGAATCCTATGCGCCGAGCACCGATTGCTGCTCAAGAGTCCATCTGGGGTCACTGTTTCATACCGCCAGAGACCAAGAGAGCCTTCAACTACAGTCATCTCCGCCATGGCAATGTATCGGGAGCTGAAAAGGCATGAGTGTATTTATGTCACGTGCAAGACCTGGAGAGAGATCCAGAGTGAGAATCAGTGAGATGGATAGGAAAGGAGTTAGAGGTACAGAGAGCAGAGTAGAATTTGAATTCGAAAGAGCTACCTGGTGCCACCACAGAGAGCGGTAGATTTGAAATCGACCTTGACTATGGTCCATTGCTAGGGCACCATACCGTATGGCACCGGCAGAAATGGCAGAACTCAAGAGAACAGCTACATGATCTTCTCGACAAAGGGTTTATACGCCCGAGCGTATCACCCTGGGGAGCACCGGTCCTCTTCGTGAAGAAGAAGGACGGTAGTCTCCGCCTCTGCATCGACTACCGTGAATTGAATGCGGTCACTGTAAAGAATAAGTACCCATTGCCACGCATCGACGACCTGTTCGATCAGTTGAAAGGAGCATCCGTCTTTTCTAAGATTGATCTCCGATCCGGTTACCACCAAATTGCTATCAAAGAGCAAGACATTCAGAAAACAGCATTCCGAACAAGATATGGCCACTACGAATTCACGGTGATGCCATTCGGTTTGTCTAATGCACCAGCCAAATTCATGGACCTAATGAATCGGTTATTCAGTGATCAGCTGGACACTTCAGTAGTAGTATTTATTGACGACATCCTTGTGTATTCGAAGTCACCAGAAGAACATGAAAACCATTTGAGAAAAGTACTTGAGACACTGCGCGAGAACCAGCTGTATGCGAAGTTCTCAAATGCGAGTTTTGGCTAGATCAGGTATCTTTCCTCGGTCATGTCATCTCGAGCGCGGGCATTTCAGTAGATCCATCCAAAATTGAAGCAGTGCGATCATGGCCTAGACCTAAGACTGTTACCGACATCCGGAGCTTTCTTGGTTTAGCCGGTTATTACCGGAGGTTTGTAAAGGACTTCTCAAAAGTCGCTAAGCCCATGACGTCACTGATGAAGAAAGATGCACCCTTTGTATGGACAAAGGAGTGCGGAGTATCCTTCCAGAAATTAAAAGACTCATTGACCTCAGCGCCGATTCTCACACTTCCAGAGGGCACAGAGGGATTTGAGGTGTATTGTGATGCCTCGGGCAGGGCATGGGATGCGTACTCATGCAGCATGGCAAGGTAGTAGCCTATGCTTCTCGCCAGCTGAAAAAGCATGAGGAGAATTACCCGACACATGATCTAGAGTTAGGAGCCATTGTCTTCGCCTTGAAGATATGGCGACACTATCTCTACGGGGTAAGCATCACCATCTACTCCGACCACAAAAGTTTACAGTACGTATTCACCCAGAAAGAATTGAACCTAAGACAGAGGAGGTGGATGGAGTTCCTCTCGGATTACGACATCAACCTCCAGTATAAAGAAGGGAAGGCAAACGTAGTAGCCGATGCCCTGAGTCGTCGAGCACACTCGCTCCATTCGCTACTCGCTTCTTCTAGCTTGGTTGACGAGGTGCGAGACGCTCAGTTGAGCGACCCTTACTTTCAGAGATCAGACAGAAAATCACAGATGGTACCTTCGAGCGCCGAAAGTACGACTTCAAACTGCATGAAGATGGTCTGATCCGTTTGAATGACAGATTATGCGTTCCCCGAAGCAATGCTGAGCTAAGGGATCGCATTCTGTGAGAGTCACATTGTTCGACATTGCATGTCCATCCGGGAGCCTCTAAAATGTACAAAGACATGAAGAGGTACTTCTGGTGGTCAGGAATGAAATCAGACGTGACTGAGTATGTTCTGAGGTGTCTCACATGCCAGAAGGTGAAGTTCGAGCACCGAAGACCGGGAGGAATGGTGCAATCCATGCCCATTCCGGAGTAGAAATTCCACGACATCTCCATGGATTTTGTTGTTGGACTCCCACCTGCTAAGGGAGGACTCAACATGATCTGGGTAGTAGTCGATCGCCTCACCAAGGTTGCCCGATTCATACCGATGAAGGACACCTGGAAGGTGGCGAAGCTCGCAGAGCTATTCGACAAGGAGATCATCCGACACCACGGAGTCCCAAAAACCATTGTATCTGACCGCGACACCAGATTTCTTTCGAGATACTGGAGAGCGACACGGGAATCGCTTGGTACTGAGTTGAAGCTTAGCACCGCCTTCCATCCACAGACCGACGGTCAGACAGAAAGGACCATCCAAACACTAGAGGATATACTAAGGGCATGTGCCTTAGACTTCCAGGGGAGCTGGATTGAGAAGCTTCATCTTATCGAGTTTTCGTATAACAATAGCTACCATGCTTCGATTAAGATGTCGCCATTCCAAGCTTTGTATGGTAGACCTTGCCGTACCCTGTTGTGTTGGGATGAGTCAAGCGAAGCGGTCATCATAGGACCGGAGTATTTGGAACAAGTACAAGCTGAGGTACGACAAATCCGAGCCAATATGAAGGCAGCCCAAGATAGACAGAAATCCTATGCGGATGTGCGACGACGCGACCTTGAGTTCGCCGTGGGCGACCAAGTGTTCTTGCGTGTCTCACCTATGAAGGGTGTCTTTCGATTCGGCCAGAAGGGCAAACTGAGCCCGAAATTTGTAGGCCCGTATGCCATTACCGAGAGGATTGGAGCCGTAGCTTATAGGCTAGCATTGCCTGAAGAATTGGGGCGTGTTCATGATGTCTTTCATGTATCACAACTCAAGAAATACATAGCCGATCCCTATCATGTATTAGAACCCGAACATCTATCCCTAGAGCCGACGATGAGATATGTCGAGACTCCACTGCGAATCCTTACTCTTATTCCAAAGTCTCAATTGTCTTTTAAGCCCTCACTTAAATGTTATGTGTAACCCTTGACTTGTCTTAGAATGTTGTATAACTCAAGGTTGTAAGTCCAAGGAATGTATTTTGTTAACACTTGCTAATTGTTCCACTCTTATCCACTTTACCCATACTGAACCAATATTCTTACATTAAAGACCTTTATAACATAAGTACATTATATGTTATTCAATCAATCTTAGAATTTCAATAACAATTCTTAAGCTCAATACTTTTACTCTTACTTTAGAATAAACATCGTCTTATGACCTATAATAGGTTTATCTTAGAATACTATACTATTAATTCACGATGTAAAGATTATGTATTTAAACAATACCTACTAGATAACCCATTATGATTAAGTCTTTCCCTTAACTTAATTAAGATCCACATCTCGTATATTGGAATCGTAGTGTTGTAGATACATTTTAATATAACTTAATTGAGCCACTAAACTCAATAATCATATCCTTAGTTCAGAATGACTTCCTATTATAACCGTCTAATAATCTTGTCATAAGATGTTGAATTACCTCTCATACTGAAACAACTATATTATAATTAACTTAGACTTGTCGAACTCTTACATTTAGTATTCACAAGGTACATTATTTGCTTAATTATTACCTATATAATAAGGTGTTTAAATATAACCTTTTATGTATCCTTACTTACCTTTAATCTCCTAAATGTTTTATTTTTACACACATACACTCTATAGACTATGTATAATCCTTTTGTACTAACCTTCATTAAGCTTAAGCCTTAAATACATTTTAAATTGTTTTACAAAACCTAAGGTTTCAAAGGAATAACTTAACAAATTAATTTTCTTTATTGTATTTAGGATGAACAATATATCTACATAGAGTAGAATTTATCAGAAAATTAAATTCTGGTTCATAAGTGAAATTATTAATTATTTAATAAGATAATCTATTATGAAAATTCTCTTATTTTATATTCAAATAACCCATCATTACTTCCCATTACCGTAAAGTATATCAATATAATATCTTATGTAACTTAGCTTTATCTAATAAAAGGTTCAAAGGTTTTAAGTACCAAATTCCTATTTATAAACCTTCCTATAAATTCTCACTACTAAAATACCTCACTTAATTGTAAACTCACATCCTAAGTATTGGTAATAAATGTTATAAATGTATTTCATATGACTTATCTAATGCCAGGAAACTTAAGGGTTATTATTTAGATAAATTTTCAAATCATAGTTTAATATAGTTTTATATCATAACCCTTTTAATGATTTTATGTTAAAACATTAAGTTATATTCCAATACCATAAATGTTAAGAAATGATTAAATCTAGACTTACTAATCCACCTCACATTTAGATGTAAAAGTATTTTATTTATTTTATTATGGTTTATATGTTAAGAACATCTAGATGTAAACGTATTACATTTGTTTATTATTAATTATAGAATAAGATCTATTTGTACAACATTTTATGTAATCTAATCACAATTTTTTCTAAGTTTTAACTTATTAATTACTTAATCCCAACTTTAGATTTACCTTCTGGTCATTGACAAATAATACTATACATGTATTTTAGTATGGTTATATATAAACCTTGGAAATTCAAAGGTAACTCTTTAAGCCTAATACATAACTATAATTTAATACCACCTCATATAATATTCTTCTATTAGTATTATGTAGAGGTTTAGTTTAACTTATTAATTCCTTCGTATTATATTTCCTATAAGGTATCTAATTTTATTATGTTTACTGTGTATATATTTATATATACTAGGATTTGTACAAAACATTATTTATGTAGTTTTATTGTATTTAATTATTTATATTAACTTTTACACACACCTACATCCAAAATATGGTAAATAAAATAAAGTATTTTCCTTAGTTTAATTAAAAATATTAACTCCCATATAGTATAATAAATAAAACGTAAAAATAATTATATTCCTTGATTTACATAAGTTTCTACTTAAATATGTATATATACATATATGTAAATAATTTCACTTCTATTAAAAATTAATACCTAAACATTTATAAAATTACTTGTTATAAAATGTTATTTAGTGTTCCATATTTTTCCCAGCTTAAAAAGTTTATTAACAAACCATACTTTAATTTTTGGTTACATTAAAAACCATATATTATAAGTTATTCTTATGAAAAACCCATAAACACATTTTTAAAACCTTTTACCATTGCCCAAAAATCCCAAAATTTAATATACAGTAACTATAACATTTTAGACATATTATAAAATTTTTATTTCATAAAAATATCTTTTTAATTAGCCAAATAATTCCAGAAAACCCGTAACTTGCAAAAATCATAACTTATGTTTAAAAACTCCAAAACCATAATAATTTACATGAAAATAAACTAGATTAAATAAGGAATCTATGGTTAAAATTTCAAGTCAAAATCTTCGGGAAGGCCATTAACTAAAATCAACAAGTTAGAGCCAAATTATGAAATTTAATAAACTTATAACAATTCTTAATTAACCCGATCTAATCTCGGCCGTCCAATCTTTTAAAACGAGATCGGACGGCCCTTGTACTCCCAGTTCTTCAGCGAATTCGAATTCCAACCCGAGTACTAAATCATCAAGATCTCCTAATCTACAGAACGAAATCGAGTGATTCTTGTTTCTATAGTTTTGAAATCAAATTTCGGTTCTAATGATACTAATTTCCCCAATTATAATGCAGTATTCAGTGGATTGCAAATTCAAATCGAAGTTAGGGTTCGTATTGTTTACAGAATTCGATTCGACAACAATTCTATCAAATTCTCCTAATCTAACACGTAATTGACTAAATTGAGACATGGGTTAGGTCGGTCGGTAACATGATAACGAATGACAATAACGGGGCAATTTGATCAGAAAACCGGAGTTGCAAAAACGGAGAGATTCGATTTCGGTAAATCTGGAAAAATATGAACTTTGAGCAGTTCGTGGTGCCAACTTCGAAGATCTATAACTAGCAGTACAAATCGAGTTAGGCTATGAGTAAGGGCTTATTGGAAAGAGCAAACTTAGATCTACGTATTGATAGCAAGAACTAATCCTAACTCGCATCACACAGAAAGAAATTATAGCTAGAAGTTGCGAGTTTACCTTACAGTTTTGGTATTATTTTATGTGCTGGCGAAACCGAAACTTTAGACACCTTTCCCTTCCAATCGGTTGAGAATTGGCTTAAACCATAAACATGAAAGTTTTAGAGGAATTAGAGCTATTCAAAACGAGCTAAAGAACATGGAATTTGGATGAGTAACGAAGAAGTTATGGCTGATCGAAGTTACCTGATTCGAAGAGAAAACTGGAATTGCAGTTTCAGTTTTTGCAGGGTGGCTACTTTGACTCGATTTTCTGGTTGATTCAGAATGAGTTAGGGTTTGTATGAGTTATAGTTGTTTAGAGGGAATGTAGGAGAAGACAACAAAGAAGACGACATTGAAAAATATGGAGAGATGAATGAGATATAGCCGTCTAAAGTTAGGGCAAAATACTGAAATCTGTTACCGAAATTCAAGGGATAGAATCGGCTAAGTGTTGGCGACCCGTGACAGAGTGACACGTGGCATCTTTCAAATTTTTGACTCTAAACTTCAATCTAGCATAACTTTGGCTAGGATGATCCGTTTTTGACGTTCTTTTTATCGATCTTCATGGTTTTCCATAACCTATTTATTGGTATAGGTTTCATGGCCTGGTTTGACCATTCTCAAAAAGTCAACTCTAGCAAGGCTTAATAAGCTTTAAGGTTTCTAGAATTTTATATTGACTTTTATGTTTCAAAACAATGTTCCAACACTTCCTAAAATCTTTATAATATAGTTGGAGTGTTTAGAAAATTTCCCAAGATTTATGGACTTATAAATCTTATTATTAAATTCATAATACTATATAATAATATATAATAATTAGGGTTAAATAGGAGAAAACCCCTAAATAATTTCATAATTCCATATAATAACTTAATATTCATAATTCCATATAATAATTTAATATTCATAATTCCATATAATAATTTAATACTTAATAGTATTATTAAAGGTTTAATAAAAGAAATCCCCTAAATTAATTAAATTAATTTAGGGGTATTTCAGTATATCCCCTTAAAAGAAACTTCACCTCGAAGTTTAAAAATCAACTAATAGGCACTCACACCGCTTCAGGTGTGCTGAGACAATAATAATTCCAATGAAATTCCATACCAATCCAATCCTTTATTTCCATCCATTTCCATAACAACATTCCACTCGAGATTACTCAAACTCAAAACGAACCAAGATATACCAAGACATAGCTTGATGAAAATCAACAGTCACATACTGTGTCATATTGTAAAAACCAAACACATACAAACACCTCTCATTCTGCTAATAAGGCAACATGGCATAATCTGGATGAGGTGACGAAGGAAGAGTATGCCAGTATATCCCCCTTAAAAGAGCTATGGTACGCCCTCGTACCGCTACTAACGACGCATCAAAGAATTCAACACCTTATTAACCAGCTTTGTTGTAAATTTTATTGCACTGTTGATTTTATCTGCGATCGATATACATATATCTGTATCTCTTGATTGTTTTGTATTTGTATTTTCTTAATTGTAATAAAATTTTACCTTATGATTATTATCCATTCATTATATGTCTATTATATGTTCATTTTATCATATCAATTATATTAACAAGCTACAAATCAGGTGTAACGTATTTGAGTAGTTTAAAATAATATTTCAGATCATTTAATAATCCTCAATAATCTTCCAAAATCATCTTCAAGGGTTTATTAGTCAACCCTATGCTAAAACTCTATAAAATAAATATTTCTGTGACCTTTCAAGTTTCAATTGTTTTTATAATTAACTATCGTATTTTAGACGATTCATTCAGTGTTCCTTCATAAAATTTACTTATTATATATATACATAATTTCACCCAAGGCAGAATTTTAGGAAGTTCTTATAATGTAGCTCCAAAATCTGATTTCTTTATCTTAAAATTTATATATTATATTTTTTTAAGGTAGGGACTCTATATAAAATTTTAAGTCAAATGAGCTAGTCTAATGAAAACTCACTCACTCTTGGTAATTATTTTTCTTAAGGTTTGTAAGTATTCTCCTGATTATTAAATCTTAGTACTCCCTTAGACAATGGTGGCTTTTGTAAATATCACTCTTAGTGTGACTTCTAAGATTTTATCTATGTATAAGGTTAAACTTCTAAATAAACATGAGGATTTCCAAATCTTTAAGTAACTCTCAATTTTTCACTAGACACTCAATACTCCAAGTATTTAAGGCTCAATAATATTAGTTTATTATTACTCATGTGTTTTCACTCCATAGGTAAGTATTTTTCACCAAGGATTTAACTCGGTAAACTCTTTACATGCATGAATTTAGTACTGGATCTTAATATACGAGTTTTGAACTGTTCATTGTGGCTAGTAATGAAATATGCCTAGCTCAAGATTTCATGATGGTAACGTCTTACCACCACTTCCCCTCAAGTTCAACACAATCCATCACCTGCGTAGAAGATTATATACGGTTAGATGACAAGGCTTGTCTAGCCCCTAAACTTCTAGAAGTGGGTGTGCACCCCCACTACTTTCAGCCTAGGAGTTCGTCGCACCAGGCACTTCCTGTAGGGTGTTAGGTTTATGTGTTTTCTTTCTAAAGTTAACATCGAGTTTTAATGTGTTTTATAAGTTCAGATGTTGATCTTTTCTAATACGCTACTAGTTCTTGTTAGCTTAATAATTTTCTAGACTTAAGATTTATCTTAAACATTATCTTTAGGTAATAAATTGATACCAAGTAGTTCATGAGATTTATTTTCAAACTTTAAAGGAGTTGAAGTACTTTCACATAATATCAATACTAATTTAGTTATGTAAAGTTCTATTTGTATACTGTTTTCAACCAAAAGTATTCTTTAAAATTCTAGGAATTTGTGTACTAGCTTTTAAAGGATTGCATTTTTAGCAATGTATTCTCCATGAGTATGCTTTTGAAAAATAGCTTAATATTTGGTTTATCTCAACCAAAATCTTATCGTACTTAATATAGGATGTTCCAAACTTTATATATATATATATATATATTTGTAGTTTATTGTTGGAACGGTATAACAACACATCACACTCAACAGACATTCACAAAAGAAAAGTGTGTAAAGGAATCATTCTCAATTCCAAAAAGGGTTAGGAGTCGTGCCTTACTGGAGTCCTCACTTCCCAATTCTACCCCAGTTCCCCAGTTTAAGTGCACCTATAATCTAAGTATTTCACTCGGCTTGTTTTCTCGGGTTCAGAGCGTAACTACGCTCTGATACCACTTTCTATAACACCCCTACAATAATAAAAAACAGCGGAAAATAAACTAAAGGTGCTACAGACCATCGGGCTCCAAACACCCGGTACCAACCTCACCAACTACAAACCATTACAATTAACTAAGTTACGGTCTGAACTTCGAGAAAACTTAACATAACATAACAGTAATAAAATACATTCACTCTCCATAAACCTAATCCCATCCCAATCACTCATGCTCTTCGCGGCCACCTGTAAATCAATTTGTACCTGCAAGATGAAACCAAGCAGCCCACCCCGAACGGGGTGGGTCAGTTCCCTGGAATGGAACTGGTACTAATCTCCAAAAACAAACTTATAAAATAACTCTTAAATAAATATTAGCTTGAAAGCAATCACTTAAACCACACAGAGGAGTAAGACATTTCATAAATCACCAAATCAAGATATCAAGATATCAAGATAAGCATGAAGGTTAATAACATAAAAGTAAGGTTAGTAAATAAAACCACATCATGTGTCAGTGAACATCCATTGCCTTAGTTAAACCCAATTCCCGTTAGGAGTAGGAAGACTCAGATAGTCACAAAGGACTAGGAATAATAAGATAGATCCAAGAACCAATAACTCAAGAATGGAATAATACCAATTGGGAGAGATGGCCCCCACCGCCAGATATAAATGTCCGTATGGACGAGGGATATACAGCCCCCTGCTGTCAGATTAAATATGTCCTGATGGACGAGGGATATACAGCCCCCTGCTGTTAAATATCAATGCCCCTATGGGCGAGGGATATACAACCCCCTACTGTTAAATATCAATGCCCCTATGGGCGAGGGATATACAGCCCCCTGCTGTTACCATTGAAAACGCACACACGTCGAAACATCAAGAACTTGCTCATGGATGAAATGATATCCAGAGTCAAAAGAAGAATTACCAAAATGACCTTTTTCCAAATTCCCACTAGATCACCAACCACCCAGAGCAATACCCCCAAAACACTCCGTCCTACAGAGTGCAGAAGCGTAAACCCTAGCAGCCAATGTCTAAGGAACAACCAAAAAGAAGGAACCAACCCAAGGGAGTTTCACATTCAAGGCTCAGGTAGTCACACAAGCTGAGTTAGTCACACAACCAATTCCTTTTTAGAAATTCCTCTTAACTCAGTTAGCATTTTTCCAAAACATTCCACAAGTCAATCAGCAAAATATCGGAGTACGAGAAATCGTACCTGGGTAACACTGTAGCAGTTCTAGTCAAACTTGCGCAAACAATCAACAATACTCTGAAGAATATTAAAGGTAGTCTATCATCAATCACTTGTAGCCTATGTTAAGCTTAAATAAACTCCTTACTCTTATTCCAAAGTCTCAATTGTCTTTTAAGCCCTCACTTAAATGTTATGTGTAACCCTTGACTTGTCTTAGAATGTTGTATAACTCAAGGTTGTAAGTCCAAGGAATGTATTTTGTTAACACTTGCTAATTGTTCCACTCTTATCCACTTTACCCATACTGAACCCAAAATTCTTACATTAAAGACCTTTATAACATAAGTACATTATATGTTATTCAATCAATCTTAGAATTTCAATAACAATTCTTAAGCTCAATACTTTTACTCTTACTTTAGAATAAAATCGTCTTATGACCTATAATAGGTTTATCTTAGAATACTATACTATTAATTCACGATGTAAAGATTATGTATTTTAAACAATACCTACTAGATAACTGAAAAGGTATAATTTGTTCCCTCTAATCTCACAAACGAATAGAACACCGAAGATTATAGTGGTTCAGCAATAATTCGGCTTACATCCACTTCTAGACAATTTCTTTATTCTTTTCCTTGGGGTTACAATGCAAGAGAGCTTTTCTAGAGTTTTCTCTCTCTTCTAATGTTGTGCCCCCCTCAAATGAGCTCCTCTATCTCTATTTATAAACTTTTTCTAGGGTTCCTGGGCTTGCCAACCTGTCATATCTTACCAGGCTGTCACTATAAATATCTTGATTTCTACATCTTTTGTCCCTAGCTATCCGACTGGGCACAGGCGCCCGGTCGCTATCTACTTCTTTTTCTTAGTTACTTGACGGGCCGGAGACGACCGGTCACTATCTTGGCTTACTTTGCAATTTCGGCGACCGGTCACAAGCGACCGTCGTTCCCTTACACTTGCTCCATACTTTCTCCGCCACGCCGACGTCTCTACTACACGCTCTTTTTATTCCCTCTTCTTAGTGTGGACTTTCGGTGTGCTACCTCAGCCTCTTCACACCTTTGGGTACTTGACCATGTTTTCCCCTCTTCAGCGCCCGGTCACTGAATGCCCGGTCACAGAGCGTGAGGTGCGGGATGCAGCGCCCGGTTATAAGATCTAGCTTCCAAAGCAAGGGTCGGGCAGGGCCCGGATCTGGTGCCTGGCGCCCAAACTGGAGCCTGAACAGGGTCTTGAAGAAGCCTGGGGTCTGAGTCGGGGCCTGGGGTCTGGGCCACCTTGGTTCTTCTGTCTCGTCATATTTTTGCCCTCTTCATCAGTCCCACAAGTTCTACTTTTTAGCACTTAAAAAAGTGGAACTTACAAAAACGAAGATAAAAAATTGTATGCCTTCTACCTTTCGCTTCTCCTATCTCCTAGTCCCACAAGTTCTTTTTCTTTAGCTTTTACAAAGGAAAATGAACTTACAAAAAAGTTGGTACAATCAAAAGTCCCACAAGTGCCTTTTCTGCTGAATCTGACAAATTGGAAATTCTAGGACATAAATCTTCGAGATAATATATCTTGTTGGATGAATCCCTCAATATCTTGATGGATGAATCCCCTGATGTTCTGATATACAATATGTAAGAATGCCAGAAGTCCGGAAGTCCATAATAAGATCTTCATGCAGAAGACCAACCATTCCCTTTTTAAAGGGTAAGATAATATAATGACCCAATCCTTGCTCATACTAGCCAGAGGATGATAATTTCCTCAAAGGGAGAAGAGAGATAATATATTTTCCCAACTTTGCTTATGTTAGCCAAAGAGTGGTACTTCCTTTTAATATATATTTCCCAACTTTGCTTGTGGTAGCCAAAGGATGGTACTTACGATCATATCCTTCTAAAGTGTTTCTTTTAGAAGGTATTGGATCGAGGTACGGTGTGGCGTCCCACACCTAATAATTCACCCATTACAGGCGACCAGAGCTCCTGATGGAGCCAGAGATGGGTTTCTTTGTTTTCACTCTTGACCGGGTGCGACAACAAGCCAAGGTGTTTCAGGGCATTGCATCCTGTGGGACATAGCCCAGGTGTTTCTTTCTACGGGACATAGCCCGGGTGTTTCTTTTATCATAAGGCCTATGAAAGCGCCATGGATTCTGATAATACCTTTGAATTTTTGCTGACACAGTTGTCTGTAGATTTCTTGGCGACTTTGCCGGGCATAAGTTTCAACCCAAGGTAGCTCTATGGCCTTCTTTTTCATACTTTCCTTAATACCTCAGGGGGTGATCAGTCCCCTGATAAAAGTACACCTGTGGTTTCCTCAAAAGTTCATTAGTACTTTCAAGCGGGTAGCAATAAATGAGGATATCAAATAATCTTGCAATTATGAGCATACTACAATCATATTCCAGCTAGAAAAACTGTTCTGCAATGATTGATTTATGATTTTTGATAGATTCTAGCATGTGAGGAGATGTACAAAAAGCTATTTTAATAGTAGTGATATGATCCTATTTAGAGGACGCACAAGTATGACGGTAGTACCAGCGACAAAACAAGCTTACATGAGAACACCATTGATGGCTTAAAAGGCTGCTGCAAACTAGTAGTAGAAAAGAGACAGATAATCATTTCGCACCATTCCATCTTCACAAATTCAGAGACAGCGGTGATCTGAGTCATTTGCTAGCTCACAATCAAATACAGACCAAACTTAAATTGAACAGTCTTGCAATAGATCGTGATGAGGGCAGTTGTTATGTAAAAGACTGTTAAAATCTTATCATGCAGTATCTGTACCTTCTTAGTGTAAAGAAATGACACTGGACCCCTTTTGGGTCAGCAAACAGCGGCAAAGGGGTTGCTGTACAACAGTTCCTAAGGTGTCCCATTTACTTTGTAACAGAGCTCAACAAGACATAGAAAAGCCAACAAAAAGCATAATTAAATGAACACGGTTTACAGACTTGTAAACAAAACTGCCATACTTAGGTGTTTAATAGCAACGAAATAATTGCCTAGTTTTGCCTATTTTATGAAGACTTTCCCAGTGATGTTTTGGGTTTTGTCGGATTGAGCAGAAAGGAGCAAAGATTCATCATCGGGCATTACCTTAAGATTTTAACTAGCGCATGATGTTTTATAACTGAATATAAGCAATTTGTTCAAAGAATTTGATGAATACAAGTGTATCTGCTTATATTGTGTATACAATTCAGCATGAACAATGTTAAAGAACGCAGACCACTTCATAATTTTGTCGCTGTTCAAAACTGTCAAACATAGCATGGTATGACAACTGATATTTGAAGCGATTACAGAGCATAGAAAGTATGACATCAATGTTTTCTATTCTAGCTAATCTTTTGGCTAAAGAAGGAATTGCAACAATTTTAATAGTTCATGTGCTTCAGCTGCTAAAACATACAGCAAGAGAGAAAAAATGAGTTAAATCTGTTTCAGATTGTTCTTGTTTATCTTCATCAGTAGCAGCGTAAATTATTGACAGAATCAGAGCATAAAGCAAGGGTAAAACTATCGATGAGTAATTTAGGCCAGCATAATTATACCGTCAATTCAGATGAAAAGGCAACTTACGAACCTCTGGCTCATCCTCTTCTGACTCTTTACTTTTCATGATTGTCATGAGCTTGATTTAGGTTTAGAACCGTACCTTGAATCCTTGAGTAGAAAGGATTTGTTATTGAAATCAAGCTTGCATTTCGGGCTCCTCTCTTGTGGTGCCTCTGTTCTCGTCTTTGCGGTATTGCCTTTGTTATCCTGCAGCTCTTTGAACTGTCCTCCCAGCCTTCTTTGGTATCTTGCATTTCTCTTGGTCTCTGATTTGTATAGAGCAAGCATTCCGAAACTGTCCATAGTTTCAGGTTGTAGTCCCTTGCTTTGGACTTTCTTAGATGGTAGATTCTTTCTAAGCCAAAATTGTTAGAAACTAAGTTGCTTGACCAAAGGTCAAGGCATAGCATGGTAAAGGAAACTAGCAAAAATAGCAAAAATGAAAACCGGAGTTGTAAAACCGAATTTCAAAGGACTCACGAGATATTGCAAACTGATCACTAATGCATTTTTAAGCAGTCTCAAAAAAGAATAAACTAGTAGTGAGGAAGAAGCAGATCATGCATATAAATGAAACAGAAACAAAATATCTGTGAAGCAGTTCATATAGTGAGTAATGAAACAGTGCAAGTAAACAGAATATGCATTTATTATTCTATGTATTTAAAACAGCTGGTAGGGAATTGAAGAGATGGTGATGTTTCATATTTTCGGTCATGAGTGATAATCACAGTGTTATCAAAGGTCAAAACCGAAATATACAAAGTAATGACCGAGATCAACAATCTTGTCGAGATAATGAATTGATACTATATGGTTTCTAAAAATAGCTCTTGAAATGCTATGAACAATTTGATGATCTGTATGGAAAGTTTGAGTAATCAGCCAAAACATATAGGTTGGACAAAAGTTGTAATAAGCACAGCAGGAAGATATCAACAAAGGAGGATTTTTTATCGCATAAGCAGATTCTTACTTTATACCTTAGGTCATTATCGGTAGGTTTTGCCTTCGAAGGTGATTTTTGCAACCAAATATGAGCAAGAAATGCAGGCTCAGACGCAGTAACGGGAGTACAAATAGTAGTTTATAATTGCCAACTTAAAAACTACTTGAACACCAAAGACAGAAACATCAAGAAGAAGGGATAATCAGTGTATTTATGCAGTGTAAAAAACTTTGAATTAAATCAGTAAAACAAAAGGGTTTAATTTGGGAGCTATATATTTGCTAAAATAGATTGACAAAATGGTAAAAAGGGTGAAAATACTGCTGAAGTCAGCTTGACAGGGCAGCAACTATAAAGCTCAATCTGGGAAGAATAAACAGCAAAATGTAACCATATAACAGTAAATCAGACGACATGTCTGTAATGTTTATCATGAAGCACCAAACAGTAGTACATTCGAACTCAAAATTAAAACCAGAAGCAAGCCCATTACTCTTATCGTCATGTTGAGCTCTATTTTTTTTTACCTTGTAAGTACTGTAATCAGATTGTGAATAAATTTTGATGAAAGTATTCTAAAGCGTAAAAGATGACTGTCTATACTATAGGGCATCAGGACAGCTTCTAATCAAGTACTAATTAAGAATACAAAAATTAGCGGTAAAAATCTGTGATTGAATACAATTTAGAGCAGTAACCAAGATGAGTGATAAAAACCTAAAGCTGTAGAGTAGACTTATAGAACGCTCAATCACAACGGAAGTAAGTGAGGGTAAGAAGACAGGAAACAACGGCTGTTAAAAAAAGAAGAAAACATGTAACAACTTGAGATTAAATCCTTGGTGTCGAATACTGAGTCAAATGAATTAGTTTCCAGATTTCCATACTATGCGGCTTGTATAGCAGCAGTCACTTCAATGCATATTAAGAGGATAAAATCAAACAGAAATCAAACATAAACATTTCAGGCTCATATGGCAGTGAGGAAAAACGGTCTGATCTAAATGAAACTCTAAAAGTGCAGAAATGCAAATGAAGTATGGACTTGACTTGCAGATTTGAAGTTGTTATGTTCTTTGAGCAATAGAACTGAAGTAAAAAAGACTATAATTTCATACATCATTCTGGGGTCAGAAACAGGCTAAATGATCTAACCAAAGTCCTTTTGATCACACATCTATTATCGCATTATCTGGTTATAGCAGTAAACATTGTGAAACAAAGCTCTGATGACTTATCATTGCTATCTTCTTATCAGTCAGTCATAGCTAATGGAATTTGATTTTGAAACTGTGAAATCAGATTGCACAGCTAAAGAAAATAAACGTAGAAGAAAAATACCACTGGCAGCTAATGAACTAATCACTTAAACATATACTATACATAATGCCAAAATAAGAGATCCAGCTTTCAAAGTCTAGAAACTGTCAAGGCACATAAAGAGAATCAGCCTAAATGCTGTTTAAAGGTGGTTTTACTAAGGTGGTGATGAAAGAAGCAATTTGGGCTTGTGTCTGCATAAATTGAGAATAGGGGCAAGCAAGGCACGACACGCCTAGAAAGAGCTGGATGAAATAAGTATACAAGAAACAAAACTGAAGCACACTGAGCACAAATTGTGGCTAACAAACTGCTTAAAATGAGTTTTTTTTTTTTTTTTACAGCAGCAGTAGAAAATCAGACTTAGCAGGATAATGCAGCTTGGCTGTCCAAAGCAGGCCATAAATCAAGATGTAAAACTTGCCTAAACTATGGCATTATTAGCGGTAAAGCGTTCATAGGAATTAGAGGACTTAAACTGCTGTAGCATAAAAAGACCAGACTCACAATCATGAGATGCTGTCAAAAAATTGGCAGACTGTCTGCTAATTCATCCACCAAGTTCCATATTTTGTTACAAGAAAGTACTTAACCATGCTTGCTTGAAGTGTTGAAACAGAAGTTTAATTGAAGCAGATGAGCTTAATTTAATGAGGTACTGAAATACACACGTTCCATTTTAGCCAAAGATGATGACAGAACTATGTTGTCAGAAGCAAAGTGATAGCCAAAAAATAAGAGTTGAACTTAAACTGCCTGAATACTTAACATATGAGCAGTACAATTTTTGGAGTAAATATAGTTCGTAGTCCTATGAAACCAACGGCATGAACGTAACCAGTTTGAATGACAGTAAGGTAGATGATTTAAGTAACTTTAGAATAGAACTTATAGCAAAGTCATAAGAAAGAAACGGAAGAGATTTAGAGTTGCACACAACTTTTAAGATTTTATGATACTAAGTCAAAAATAAGCTAGTGCTTTGCCAGTAGTAAGACGCAGTATAGCAGTAGCAGTAGGATCGCTTTAGATTGTTTAATCTTTAAACAAGGATTTGAATTGCTGTACTATGAACCTGAAAACTGAAAGTCCTGAAACAGAGTTTGGAAAGTTCTTCCGCTGATTAAGACAAAGTATTTGTTGATGAAGAATCAAATGGTGACTGGATTAGGGTGGAAATCAGACATCAGCGATAAAGGGTATCACTATACTTTTCTTTTTTGAAAGCTGATAGTAGTTAAAGATACAGAATTATCCAAAAGAAGGCATCACTCTGAGTCCATTAAGAATGGATATACCTTTTTGTTTGGAAAATGAGCACTATCTAGGGGGTAGGAAACCTGACCATTCTGAGCTTATAAGCATGGGGTGGAAAAACAGATTCCTAGATGATTTGTTATAACCAAGACAATATCAGAAATTCAAAATCAGAGGCGTGTTCGAAAAGAACTCGAGGAAAAAGATCAACCAGAACCAAACACCTGCTAGAGCAGATAGCTTAATCACAGCAGAAGTTTCTAATCTACTTTATATCTGCTCATAAGTGTAAAAAAAATATAGCACCTACCGTGAGACTTTTAAACATCATTATAACAGATGTTTTGAGCAGTTGAAACGGAAGCAAGAAAAATAATCATCTGTGACTATAATTGGGGGAGGGTAAATATAGAAATAGTTTAAGCATTTGTTCTGTACTATACTCTTCAACTTATCCCCAGGTTACACACCATTCGTAATTTCAGAAGATCAAAAGTAAGGTACTACAAGACTGCTATATAATAGCTGAGAGGCAGAAGCATGACGTGCAAAAATCAGAAACAAAAAGTGACATTGCAGATGGTTTGAACTTTGGAATTTATTCGCGCTGGTAGAGTCTAGGAGATTTACCTCGAATTTTTGAGGAAGAAAATCAGATAGAGAAAGGAAGGGAGGTGACCTTCCTTCTTACCCCTTTACGCGCAATCCGACCTTCTGAACTTCTCTTTCCTATCAATCAATTGTTGATATTGATATCATCGCCCGGTCGCTCCAAGGTTACCACCCGGTCACCCTGAGTTCATCTCCCGGTCGCTGCTGGGTTCACCTCCTGGTCGCTTCTGGGTTCATCTCCCGGTCGTTTGATGCCGCGCCTGGTCAAGAGGGGAACCCCCGGTGAATGCCGCCCGGTCATTGCAGAAGAAACATCGCCCGGTCACGGTGCATGTGCCCGGTCGCGGTGAATTTGCTCTTGTTCTGAATGATGCCCGTCAATGCAGCCCGGTCATGAATTCATTATGCACCACGCTTTTGGTCGTTGAAAATTGATGGGGCTGCGCCTGGTCGTTGTAGAAGAAATGTAGAAATGCCGACCGGTCGTTGTAGAATAAATGTCGCCCGGTCGAAGTGACGCTTGGCTGGAGACTCTTTGCTTCCTTCGATGATGAATCATGAAACTGGCATCTTTCTCCTTACAGGGTCATGAGTCTTGGCTTCTGTTAATAACCTTTCTGGAGGCTACATACTCCGTCGTTGATTCGGACCGGAAATTGGTGTCCTGCCTCCAGGTCCTGGTCTCTGGTCGTTGAATTGAAGGAGGAAGATGCCTGGTCTCAAGGCAAATTCGTAGCACCGTGCATCTTGGAAGATGTCGAACGGTCGAGGATTGAGATGCCTCCCGGGAGGAATCAGGTTGCAATTTGATTTTCTCAAATGACTTTTTTGAAGTCGTGACTCTACTCTTCGTCGGGTGACCTGATTGAACAATCACCGAGCAAATGGAGCAAGAAGTAATAATTAAAAATATAAAGTACGTAAATTATGAAGAAAGCAGGGAGCACAAATCCTCTTGCTACTGATCGATCTAGGTCAAATGTTTTGCCCTTCTACTCCTTCATTGTTGGGGTTCTGAGTTTCGAATTCGCTGGGTCTTTGTCCAGTGGAAGTACAACCTCATTTTCCACTTCCAATCTTCTTTTCATAGAGTCAGAATCTCACTCGCCGCTGAACTTCATTCTTCGTTGCCTCTCTGTTGATTGATTGCATCAAGATTTCTTCCATGTTTCACCTTAAAACTGAGGTTTTCCCCATTTGGCCCAAAATTCAGCGCAGTACTTCGTTCTTCAGTGTTCTGCAATTTCCGACCTAGATTTCCAATTCAGACTTTGACTTCGCTCTCTATGGAGTTTCCATCATCTGCCGAGATCTGATTACTGGTGCCGTAGTATCTTGAAGATGATAATTGATTTGGATTTTCACTGCTCGTTGGATTCTGATTTTGTCTCCCTATCTCCTGAGAAAAGTGTAGTTAGTGCGAATCTTACTAATATTTACTTCGTCAATTTTATTAATCATCAAAATTTAAACGAGGTGAAGAATCGAAAGAGAGTGAGTGCTCGATTGGCTTGGGTTTGATTTGAAATTCGATTCCGCTCCCGAGATCTGGCTATGCTTTGCGAGTTTCATCATAAATTGAGTTCGAACTTTTCTTGATTCTTTCTCCATTAACCCGATTTCTGCTTTGACATGGAGTTCTTCTCGTATCACCATCTCGTAGTCGACCGTGCGAAACTCTTAAGCGATTTCAACAGGATGGCTGTAGATCGTGATTTCTCCCCATTTTCTGCTCAATTTAGGAGGAACTTGAGCTTCGTGTTCAGTTCTTGGCTACACCGAATTCTCCCGATCAACTCAACTCCCACATTCGTCTTTTTCGCCGTGGTTGTATCGTGGTTACTGTTTTCCAGTCGTTCGTTTCCCACAGACGGCGCCAAATGAAAAGGTATAATTTGTTCCCTCTAATCTCACAAACGAATAGAACACCGAAGATTATAGTGGTTCAGCCAATAATTCGGCTTACATCCACTTCTAGACAATTTCTTTATTCTTTTCCTTGGGGTTACAATGCAAGAGAGCTTTTCTAGAGTTTTCTCTCTCTTCTAATGTTGTGCCCCCCTCAAATGAGCTCCTCTATCTCTATTTATAAACTTTTTCTAGGGTTCTAGGCTTGCCAACCTGTCATATCTTACCAGGCTGTCACTATAAATATCTTGATTTCTACATCTTTTGTCCCTAGCTATCCGACTGGGCACAGGCGCCCGGTCGCTATCTACTTCTTTTTCTTAGTTACTTGACGGGCCGGAGACGACCGGTCACTATCTTGGCTTACTTTGCAATTTCGGCGACCGGTCACAAGCGACCGGTCGTTCCCTTACACTTGCTCCATACTTTGCGACCAGTCGTGGCCGACCGGTCGCTACACGCTCTTTCTTTATTCCCTCTTCTTAGTGTGGACTTTCGGTGCTACCTCAGCCTCTTCACACCTTTGGGTACTTGACCATGTTTTCCCCTCTTCAGCGCCCGGTCGCTGAATGCCCGGTCACAGAGCGTGAGGTGCGGGATGCAGCGCCCGGTTATAAGATCTAGCTTCCAAAGCAAGGGTCGGGCAGGGCCCGGATCTGGTGCCTGGCGCCCAAACTGGAGCCTGAACAGGGTCTTGAAGAAGCCTGGGGTCTGAGTCGGGGCCTGGGGTCTGGGCCACCTTGGTTCTTCTGTCTCGTCATATTTTTGCCCTCTTCAATAACCCATTATGATTAAGTCTTTCCCTTAACTTAATTAAGATCCACATCTCGTATATTGGAATCGTAGTGTTGTAGATACATTTTAATATAACTTAATTGAGCCACTAAACTCAATTATCATATCCTTAGTTCAGAATGACTTCCTATTATAACCGTCTAATAATCTTGTCATAAGATGTTGAATTACCTCTCATACTGAAACAACTATATTATAATTAACTTAGACTTGTCGAACTCTTACATTTAGTATTCACAAGGTACATTATTTGCTTAATTATTACCTATATAATAAGGTGTTTAAATATAACCTTTTATGTATCCTTACTTACCTTTAATCTCCTAAATGTTTTATTTTTACACACATACACTCTATAGACTATGTATAATCCTTTTGTACTAACCTTCATTAAGCTTAAGCCTTAAATACGTTTTAAATTTTATAAAACCTAAGGTTTCAAAGGAATAACTTAACAAATTAATTTCCTTTATTGTATTTAGGATGAACAATATAGCTACATAGAGTAGAATTTATCAGAAAATTAAATTCTGGTTCATAAGTGAAATTATTAATTATTTAATAAGATAATATATATGAAAATTCTCTTATTTTATATTCAAATAACCCATCATTACTTCCCATTACCGTAAAGTATATCAATATAATATCTTATGTAACTTAGCTTTATCTAATAAAAGGTTCAAAGGTTTTAAGTACCAAATTCTTATTTATAAACCTTCCTATAAATTCTCACTACTAAATACCTCACTTAATTGTAAACTCACATCCTAAGTATTGGTAATAAATGTTATAAATGTATTTCATATGGCTTATCTAATGCCAGGAAACTTAAGGATTATTATTTAGATAAATTTTCAAATCATAGTTTAATATAGTTTTATATCATAACCCTTTTAATGATTTTATGTTAAAACATTAAGTTATATTCCAATACCATAAATGTTAAGAAATGATTAAATCTAGACTTACTAATCCACCTCACATTTAGATGTAAAAGTATTTTATTTATTTTATTATGGTTATATGCTAAGAACATCTAGATGTAAACGTATTACATTTGTTTATTATTAATTATAGAATAAGATCTATTTGTACAACATTTTATGTAATCTAATCATAATTTTTCTAAGTTTTAACTTATTAATTACTTAATCCCAATTTTAGATTTACCTTCTGGTCATTGACAAATAATACTATACATGTTTTAGTATGGTTTATATATAAACCTTGGAAATTCAAAGGTAACTCTTTAAGCCTAATACATAACTATAATTTAATACCACCTCATATAATATTCTTCTATTAGTATTATGTAGAGGTTTAGTTTAACTTATTAATTCCTTCGTATTATATTTCCTATAAGGTATCTAATTTTATTATGTTTACTGTGAGGAACGATTACATAGAGTTTTAGGAGTTAGTTATCTTGTATAATGCTGCAGAGTTGTGTAAAAGAGTTATGTAGAAATTAGACATTGTGTGTAAGACATACGATTTGTAATGAGTAGGCGAGTGGTGGAAGCCTTAGCATCCACAGTTGGTGTGGATGTGGCTGTAGCACTCCAGTTTTGTAAGACTTTCGTTGCAGTATTAATGTAAAATATAGAGAAAATTTAGAGTGTGAAAGTCGGGGTGTTACAGAGTGGTATCAGAGCCAGGTTAGAGCTCTAGAGTTACATAAAACCTTAAAGTCAGATTAGAATATTACAAAAAGTCTAAGTTTAAAATTTGACAAGCCGGGTGAGGACGGGAACTTCTGTGTATTTAGTTGATTGGATGCTTGATTGTTTGAATGATTGTTTGTTTCATATGTGTGATTGATTTTTTTAGAATGGAGATCCCTCTGAGATAGTTGTTGTTAGTGGGCAAATTGAAACTTTGAGGGAATTGACCCTTAGTATGGGCAGAATCTTAGAAAGGCAGGAAGAAAGGGTGGAGATCCTAAAAGATTTCTCTCGTTGAATTGCTGCACTAAAGCCTAGCACTTATTCTGGTGAGGAAGATCCTGTAATCCTAGAAGATTGTCTGAGGGAGTTTGACAAAGTGTTTGATATAGTGGATTGCTCTGGAGAGAAAAGAGAAGGTGAGGCAGTCGATTTTAAAATTTATGAGGATGTAAGTTTAAGATTTCGTGGGAGGTGGTGTGTGCCAAGTAGTTGTGTGGGAATCAAGGAGAGGCTAATCTAGGAAGCTCACAAATCTAAGTTTTCCATGCATCCTGGGGTGATCAGTTGTATAAAGACATAAAGAAGTATTTTTGGTGGCCCTAACATGAAGAGAGAGGTGACAGATCATCTGTTTAAGCGTTTAACTTGTCAGAAAGTCAAATTCGAGCGCAAAAGAACTGGAGGAGTGTTGCCAACTACAAATGGGATTCAATATCTATGGATTTCGTAGTACGATTGTCAACTACAAATGGGGGAATGAATCAGATATGGGTAATTGTAGATCGGTTAACTAAAACTGCTAGGTTTATTCCGATGAAAAATACTTGGTCCATGGAGCAAATGGTGGATGCATATATCAAAAATGTTGTGAGATATCATGGAGTACCAACTAAGGTTGTTTCTTATAGAGATCCCAAATTTGTTTCAAGGTTTTGGCAACAATTTCAAAAGAGCATGAGCACTAAATTAAACTTGAGCACATCATATCATCCTCAAACCGATGGGTAGACTAAGAGAACCATTCAAACATTGGAAGATATGCTGAGAGCGTGTGCAATGGATTATCAAGGGTCATGGGTTGATAAGCTTCACTTAGTTGAATTCTCCTACAACAGCAGTTACCGTGCAAATATTAAAATGGCACCGTATGAACCATTGTACGGAAGAAAGTGTCGCACTCCATTGTGTTGGACAGATTCGGGCGAACCAGTAATGGTGGGGTCGGAATTAACTGAAGAGATGAGTCAACAAGTCAAGGATATTCAACAGAAAATGAAAGCTGCACAAGATAGACAAAAATCTTATGCTGACCTACATAGGAGGCCACTTGAGTTTAATGTGGGAGACAATGTATTTCTTAAAGTATCACCTACCAAAGGCATGATACGGTTTGAAAGGAAAGGTAAGCTTGCACCTAAGTTCATTGGGCCTTGTGAGATTTTGGAAAAGGTAGGAAAGTTAGCCTATAGATTGGCATTACCTATGGCACTAGACAAAGTGCATAATGTTTTTCATGTATCACAATTGAAGAGGTATATTCCGGATGATTCTCATGTCTTGTAAGCAGAAGAGGTGGAAATGGAACCAAATATGACTTATGAAATATATCCAATCAAAATTATGGATCGTAAGAGTAGAGAAACCCGAGGTAAGACAGTAGACTTGGTCAAGGTATTGTGGACACACCATGGGGAGGAAGAAGCAACTTGGGAACTGGAAAGCAAAATGAAAGAACAATACCCAGAATTATTTGGTGGAGGTTAGTAACTGAGTTCAAGGGAAATATTATTTAAGGAGGGGAGGAATAATATATTCATGAGAAATATGATTCAATGGTGGGGTGATATTATGAGGTGATGGTGTGCTTGAATTGTGTTATATTGTGTTGGTTAATGACTTGTTCGCAATGTGATATCGTGGCATGAGTGAATTTGTGCATTGTGTAAAAATTTTGGTCGGATTATATTTGATATAGTGGTATGATTGCTTGGTAGTTTGGTTGAACTACTATCTGGTGTGGTAATGTGGTTTGATATAAACCTATGGATGATTGAAACTCACTCATTGTGATGATTGGTGGAATTATATTGGGATGAATGCATTGGTGTATACTGTTATGCTTTGGCATGTGATAAATGGTGGTAATATATTTTTAAGTTTTGTAGTATGTTGAGCTACAGGGACGAAGATTTTATTTAGGGAGGGGAGAATGAAATACCCAAGAATGAGAAAAATCCTAAGTCTTGAAATGTTAGAAATCTTAAAGGTCTGGAAAACACTAAAAACCCCGGAAGTGCTGGGAATGGTTCAGAAAAACCCTTGAAATTATTGTTAAGGATGGAAACTTAGCTTAAGACATTAGAAGCCATGAGAATTGATAGAAACCCCTAGGAAACCCTAAAGGACTTAAAAATATGCTTTAAGGTATTTTATGTGATTTTCTTCTTTAGGGTGTATACATTGTAACTTGTAAATTATAGAAATGGTTATCTAGTAAGAGTTACACATGCCTAACACTTTAGTACACAAGTGACATTAACTTTAGGCAGTTATATGCAATTAAACTTTAGAATTATTAATAGGTGTTATATGTACAATTATAAGGCAATTTATGTACCTTTAACATAAAGAGAAATGACCTTATGATCATGGATAGGGGTGGCGAAAATTGTAGGATTAAAATGCTTCATTTTAGCCCTAAGTGGCACCTTGGTGTCAAATTCTTGAGTAACCAAACAAGGACCTTAACAAGTGGGACCCACAAAATCCTTAAAAAGTACCTTTTCATTAATGATATGTTCAACCTCTATTTTTGACCACTTATGGACGGTTGATTAGTGCCACCTAACCCCCACATGTGTCCCAATATCATTCCTTTATAGCAAGCACCAATTAGAGCTAGAAAAGTGGCATGTTCTTATTAGTTAAAACAATTTAAGAAGACTTCAAAGTTAAGCAAAGCCAAGCGACTTTGGCTTGGTCTATAGCTTTATTTAACCCTCCTAAAACGTGAGTAATGAGATCAAAAAGGTGAGCAAACTTAATTAGCCAAAAAGAGAGCAAAGAAAGAAGAGAAAACTTGAAGAAAAGAGAAGAAAGGTGAAGGAAAAGAGGCGAAGGTGGGGTGATCTATTGAAGGAGTTCGAGGGATATAATCATCAAGGTTTTAATGAATTAAAAGTTGGGGAAATGTCTAGAAGAAACCAGGTAAGCCCTATGTTCAACACTTGTTTGTTGTAGTGCTAATTTTTACTTAAAGAGGTGTTTTAAGACCTTATTAAATGTTATCCAAGTTCATGGTTTGGCCTATAGTGTGATATTTGACAAGTTATAAGTGGAAAATGTGCTTTAAGGCTTATTTGTGCCTATTGAGACTTTGTGTGTGAAACTGAGTGTACGAACTCATTATTTCGTGGGTAAATTACCCTAAGATCATGTTATTGAACTTATATGAATATAGGGCTCAAAGACAACTTGGTTTGACCTAAAGCTTGTATTGATTCAAGCATGAAATATATGTATGTTAAGTGTGTGAATGAGCTTGTTTATTGCTCTTGTGGTGGTGAACGAAAGTTACTGATTAATGAGTGTGTGATTTGATGTTTTAATTTCATTGGGAAGGTGACTAATTCACTTGTAATCTTAAAATGATTATGGAACATGTGAACATGGATACTTGTGAGCCGATTACTGATTATTTTCCCTTTACCAATGGATTATAGGCTAAGCCTCTATGATTTACTATGGGAGTTCTCTACCCTAGGGGTGTGCACACTTAAGGACATATGGTGAGGTAGTATTTGTCCAAGGGGCTGAGAGTGTGGAACTCTTTGTCGAAAGACCGGTGCTTGAGGATTGATGGAACTATTTTGGTGGAAGCTGTTATATGTAATCCATGACACAAGGTGGAAGAAGTGGAACTATAAATTTGATGGAACAAGTTGAATTATAACTTGGTTGACTTACTTTGATTATGATTTATATCATTGTTCTTGTAACAGGTGGACTGTGAAAGGTAAATTATGGTTGTACTGATGAATTAATTGTGGTGATGAATCAGTTGTGGTGGTTCTGGATGAAATGTTGTGTAAGGATTTATTCAAATGAACTTTACAAGTTGAAGTAGGATTTACTTAGCTTTGCTGACGTTTTTGGTTTGTGCCCTGTGGCCCCTTTGTGTGATTATTTGTTGGCCACAGATTTAGGTGAAGATGGATTCTCTGCCTGGATTGCTTGAGAATGGGACACGGGGAACGATCACATAAGAGTTTTAAGAGTTAGTTATCTTGTATAATGCTGCAGAGTTGTGTAAAACAATTATGTAGAAATTAGACATTATGTGAAAAGAGTAGGTGAGTGGTGGAAGCCTTAGCATCCACAGTGGTGTGGATGTGGCGGTAGCACTCAAGTTTTGTAAGACTTCTACTACAGTATTAATGTAAAATATAAAGAAAATTTAAGAGTGTGAAAATTGGGGTGGTACAGAGTGGTATTAGAGCCAGGTTAAAGCTCTAGAGTTATTTAAAACCCTAAAGTCACATTAGAATAATAAAAAGAGTCTAAGTTTAAAATTCGACAAGCCGGGTGAGGACGGGAACTTCTGTGTATTTAGTTGATTGGATGCTTGATTGTTTGTTTCATATGTGTGATTGATATTTATAGGGTGGAGATCCATCTGAGAGAGTTGTTGACAGAGGGCAAATTGAAACTTTGAGGGAATTGACCCTTAGTATGGGCAGAATCTTAGAAAGGCAGGAAGAAAGGGCGGAGATCCCGAAAGATTTCTCTTGTAGAATTGCTGCACTAAAGCCTGGCACTTATTCTGGTGAGGAAGATCCTGTAATCCTAGAAGATTGCATGAGGGAGTTTAACAAAGTGTTTGATATAGTGGATTGCCCTGGAGAGAAAAGAGAAGGTGAGCTATTGATTTTAAAATTATGAGGATGGAAGTTGAAAATTCATGGGAGGTAGTGTGTGCTAAGTAGTTGTGTGGGAATCAAGGAGAGGCTAATGTAGAAAGCTCACAAATCTAAGTTCTCCAAGCATCCTGGGGGTGATAAGTTGTGTAAAGACATAAATAAGTATTTTGGTGGCCTACATGAAGAGAGAGGTGGCAGATCATGTGTCTAAGTGTTAACTTGTCAAAAACTCAAATTCGAGCACAAAAGAACTAGAGGATGTGTTGCCAACCCTGGAGGTGCCTAGTGGAAATGGGATTCAATATCTATGGATTTCGTAGTAGTAGGATTTGCTGTAACACCCCTAAAACCGGCCTAAGAGTTAAGGGTGCTACACGCCGCGTATTACTACCTAATAACGCAAGGCTCTAAAACACTCAAACGCAATAAAGGCCCAAAACGAAGTTTACATAAACATTGTAAACCAATGTATTCAAATACAGCGGAACAAATACCAAATCCCAAATATAAAACCGAGTCAGAAACAAAAGTCAAAAGCATAAGGCCCGAAGGCTACAACATCTCAGAGTATCAAACTGAAAACATAAAAGCTAATTACTATAGCTCCAGAACTTAGGATGATCCTCGCTGATCAATCTGCAAAAATGTTATAAGTAGGGGAATGAGCACACAACTATGCCCAGTAAGCAGCGACCGTCATCAGTAAGGTCGCTCAAAACAATTGAAATCAGAAGAAGAGAAGATAAACATCTTATGCACAATTCTCAGATAGTCAGAAGCTTTCAGAAACAGAAGCAGAGTGGAACACAAGGGTTCCCATTTCAGAAACAGTCAGAGCACCTAAACAGAAAGGGGACAAGACACAATGCACACACAAGAAGGGTCGAAGACCCATAGACCATACCAGGTCTCTCGGCAACGCAGAAATGACTCGAAAGAGCCAAAGGGTTCGTCAACCCCACAGAACAGAAAGGGAATGACCCACACTCAGAACGACGTCTACATGGTATACCACGGAATAGCTCGACCCAGCCATTCACGGCTCAGAAACAATGTGCAATGTCCCAAAACAGAAGGGTTGCTTAAACAGAAGCAAAGTGCATTTAATATGCCAAAACACTCATAAATCAGTAGCACAGAACATAAGGAATCCATGCCGCAGACGGCACTCAAATCGGAGTTCAAACGAAGAAGTTATGTTGAAAACAGAGGGGTGTCCGAACTTGTGTCCGGACGTCGAAGTTCGGACACAAGTCGAGACTCAGAAACCAGAGAAAGCCAAATGTCCGAACTTGTGTCCGGACATCAATGTTCGGACACAAGTCGAGTTGAAATCAGATAGAGAATTCAGCATGTCCGAACATCCAAGTTCGGACGGATGTTCGGACAGGTTTTACGGGAAAACACGCGGAGGGTCCGACCTTGTGTCCGGACTTCAAAGTTCGGACACAGGTCGAACTTTAAATCAGAGGGAAGACTCGAGGGTGTGTCCGAACATCCATGTTCGGACAGATGTTCGGACATACCCCGAACTCGCAAATCAGAAAGGCAGAAACGCACTGTCCGAACTTCAAAGCTCGGACGGAAGTTCGGACAGTGCGAAAAATACAGTTTCCAGAAGACGAACAGAGCAGAAAAACAACACAAATCAATGCCTCAAAATGCCAATGAAGCACACACACCAAATCAGACATTAAAACAGGAAACCATGGGGGTTTAGCCATTCTAAAACGCAACCAAACAGACATCACAAACAGAAATCACACACGAAACAGAACCGTTGCAATCCCCATGGCTGAACTTCCAAACTGAATCGAGTAACCACCTACCTCAATTAGCAGAAGAAGAACAACGATCTGAAACCGCAGGCACAATCCACGTAGAGCAACAATCCGCTACAGACCAACAGCCACTGAATACCACAATCAAACCAGAAATCAAAAAAAATTCGAAGGAAACCTAGACTTGGAAACTCCAAAACTGTATAACTCTCTGCATCACAAACCTGGAATCGAGACCAGACGAAATACTCTGCAGAAGAATCCCAACTTGCGCGCAACCAACGGCCACTGATTCGAACACAATCAAAAAACCCTCAATCAGAAACTGGAACAAGAACAGAGGATACAACGGAGACCGGTTCTGCAATACCAACCTGAAAACGAAGAGGAAACCACACTGCAACGGAGATCACCAATCTGATTGCAGCAGTAGAACCAGAACCTTCAACAGAGGGGAAAGATCGAGAGAGAAGGAAAAGAGAGAGAAACTGCCGCTTAGCACCACGATAGAGAACGCTCCTCACGATTAGACTGAATTGAACTGTCGTGAAGAAAATAATTAGAAGATGTAAGGAAAATAAGGAACCCTTCTCCTTATAAATCAGATAATTAATTACCTTAATTAATTAACCGAATGACCTCCTCGTCCTTGACAATTAAAACAATACGCCGGAGTCCAACTGATAGCAAAGAATAGATAATCCAACTTAGAACAATATTGCAACTGATATAACAAGGTAGGAATTATACGGGTTATAACATCACCTCCCCCTTAAAAGAATCTCGTCCTCGAGATTAACTCACCTTACTGCTCGAACAGGGAGGGATACTTGGCACGCAGCTCATCTTCGAGTTCCCAAGTGGCTTCACTCTCTAACTGATCAGACCACTGGACCTTCACCATAGGCAGGGTCTTACTACGAAGCTGACGGACGTCCCTGGCTAGAATGCGAGTAGGCACCGCCTCGAAACTGCAATCCTCTCTCAACTGAAGCTGGCTGTAGTCGATCACATGAGACGGATCATGCAGATACTTCCTCAACATAGACACATGGAAAACTCCGTGGACAGCAGACAAAGCAGGTGGCAAAGCCAAACGGTAAGCCACAGGGCCAATCCTCTCCAGAATCTCAAACGGTCCAACGAACCTTGGGCTAAGCTTCCCACGCTTCCCAAACCGGACCACGCCTCTGACCGGCGACACTCGCAGATAGACATGATCTCCCACCTCAAACTCAAGCGGCCTGCGCCTCTGATCTGCATAGCACTTCTGTCTGCTCTGAGCAACAAGCAAACGCTCCCGAATCGTCCTGATCTTCTCTACCGCTCCCTGTACCAGCTCGGGTCCAACTAAGACCCTCTCCTTCAGGTCATCCCAACAGATGGGTGACCTGCACCTCCTACCGTACAACGCTTCAAACGGAGCCATACCAATGCTCGCCTGAAAGCTGTTGTTGTAGGCGAACTCAATCAGAGTCACATGCTGCTCCCAGCTACCTCCAAAGTCCAGGACACATGCGCGAAGCATGTCCTCCAAAACCTGATTAGTCCTCTCCGTCTGGCCATCCGACTGAGGATGGTAAGCTGAACTGAAGGCTAAATTCGTACCCAAGGCCTTATGCAAACTGCGCCAAAATCTCGAAACAAAACGAGGGTCACGATCAGACACAATAGTAGCAGGCACACCGTGAAGTCTCACTATCTCATCCAGATATAAACGAGCTAGGCGCTCCAAACTGAAGGTCTTCTTCACCGGCAGAAAATGAGCAGACTTCGTCAGACGATCAACTATCACCCAAACAGCATCACAACCCGAAGGAGTCCTGGGCAAACCCATGACGAAATCCATCCCCACACTCTCCCACTTCCACTCAGGAATGGGAAGGGGCTGAAGCAAACCCGCTGGCCTCTGGTGCTCAGCCTTAATCTGCTGACAGGTCTGGCACTTCGAAACAAACTCTGAAATATCACGCTTCATCCCAGACCACCAGAATGACTCTCTGAGGTCTCGATACATCTTCACCCCTCCTGGGTGAACTGAGTATGGCGCTCCATGAGCCTCCTGAAGGATCTCTCTGCGCAGCACTGCATCGTCTGGCACACATACACGGCCTCTGAAACGCAGACAACCCATCACTGGAGACACTGAAGTCTGAACTCTGCTCTGAAGACAGCCCCTCTCTGATCCGACACAAAGCTGAATCTGACTCCTGACCAACCCGGATCCTGTCGACCAACGAAGACTGCACCTGAAGCGCTGCTATCACACTGGCACTGGCTGGTCTGACTACCCAAACACCCATACGCTGAAGCTCTAAGGCGGACCTCTGAACTCCTGACAGGCACAAGCTACACCCGAAGCACCTCTCCGGCTCAAGGCATCTGCAACAACATTCGCTCTACCCGGGTGGTAGAGGATCTCTAAATCGTAGTCATGAAGTAGCTCCAACCACCTCCTCTGTCTCAAGTTCAGCTCCTTCTGAGTGAACAAATACTTGAGGCTCTTGTGGTCAGTGTAAACCTTACACGACGCTCCATACAATAATGTCTCCAAATCTTCAGCGCGAACACTACAGCTGCCAACTCCAGATCGTGGGTAGGGTAGTTCTTCTCATAGGGCTTAAGCTGTCGAGAGCCATAAGCCACTACCTTACCCTGCTGCATCAAAACACATCCCAGTCCCTTATGGGACGCATCACAGAAGACCTCGAACCCCTCGGTCCCAGAAGGCAAAGTCAGAATCGGTGCCGTCGTCAGTCTCTTCTTAATCTCCTGGAAACTCTGCTCGCAAGCCTCGCTCCACTCATACTTGATCTCCTTCCTCAACAGACGGGTCAGCGGGGATACAATCTTAGAGAACCCCTCAACGAACTTCCTGTAGTACCCAGCTAACCCAAGGAAACTGCGAATCTCAGCAACATTCGTGGGCCTCGCCCACTCCATCACAGCTCTAATCTTCTCAGGATCTACTGAGATACCGTCCTTCGAGACCACATGTCCCAAGAATACTACGCGGTCAAGCCAGAAGTCGCACTTCTTCAACTTAGCATACAACTCATGATCCTTCAACGTCTGCAAAACAATCCTCAGATGCTCCTCATGCTCCTCTGCGCTCCTGGAGTACACCAAGATATCATCTATGAAGACCACTACGAACTGATCCAGATAGGGTTTGAAAACCCGGTTCATCATATCCATGAATACTGACGGAGCATTAGTCAAACCAAACGGCATGACTAGGAACTCGTAATGACCATAACGAGTCCTAAAAGCGGACTTAGGCACATCCTCGGCCTTAATCCTCAACTGATGGTAGCCTGAACGAAGATCTATCTTCGAGAACACTGTGGCGCCCGCCAACTGGTCAAACAAATCGTCGATGCGCGGAAGGGGATAGCGATTCTTGATGGTCACCTTGTTCAGCTCCCTGTAGTCGATGCACAAACGGAAGGTCCCATCCTTCTTCTTCACAAACAGCACTGGCGCTCCCCAAGGCGAAACACTAGGGCGTATGAAGCCCTTATCCAACAGCTCCTGAAGCTGGACCTTAGCTCCTTCAACTCCGCCGGACTCATACGGTAAGGGGCCCTAGAGATGGGCTGAGTCTCTGGCGCTAAATCGATGGTGAACTCCACCTCTCGCACTGGTGGAAGTCCGGGCACGTCGTCCTGGAAGACCTCAGGAAACTCTCTGACAATCGGGATGCTCTCCAAGCTAGATCCCTCACGCACCTCTGGCAGATAACATAAGAAGCCCTGGCAGCCCTTCCTCAAGAAACTGGCTGCCTGCATCGCTGACACAATCACAGGCGCACATGGAACTGCATTCCCAGAGTAGACAAAACGGCTCCCGCCTGGCAGATCAAATACTACTCTCCTCGCTGCACAATCTATATGGGCATGGTGCTCTGCTAGCCAATCCATGCCCAAAATCACATCAAAACAGGTCATCCGCATCGGGATGAGGTCAGCAAAGAAAGTCTTGTCCCTAACTACTATGGGACAAGCCTTACACACAGAATCCAGCACACAAGGGGCAACCCCACCTAATGGACTACTCACACACAAGTCTACCTCACTAGGCACAGCAGTCAGTCCAAGGTCACCCAACAAATCACAGCAGATAAAAGGGTGCGTAGCTCCAGAATCAAACAGACAAAACACATCTCGAGAATGGATCTGGAGAATACCTGAGATGACGCGATCACCGGCTCGATCACGCTCTCCAGCCATAGCATAAACCCGGGCCTGAGTCTGAGGCTTCTTCTGATCGGACCTCGCCCCTGAATCTGAGCCGGTGCCTCTCTCCCCTGAGCCTCTACTGGATGCCTGAGGGCACTGAGCGATCCGGTGCTCCATCGACCCGCACTTAAAGCAGGCACCAGTCTTCTTATAGCACTCCCTACCAGGATGGGAGCGACCACAAGACCCACACTTCGTCCCAGCTGACGAAGATGAAGAAGCTCCCCGGCGATCTCCATAGGTCTGCTTCTTCTGAGGAGGGGCAGCCTCCTTCTTCTGAGGCTCCTCGCACGCCTCTTCCCCTTATGGTCCTTGCCAGCCTGTCTGCCCCTGATGTCCGCCTCTACCAACAAGGCGACATCCGCCACATCTCTGAAGGTCCGGTGACGAAGAGGTGTCACCGCCGACCTGATGTCTGGCCTCAATCCGCTCTCAAACTTACGAGCCTTCCTGTGCTCATCCGGCTCTGGAGCATACTTCGACAGCGTCACAAACTTCCTCACATACTCTTCTACCGACATATCTCTCCCCTGGCGCAGCCGGTTTACTCATTGATCTTCTGGTCTTTGTACACATCCGGATAGAACTGCTTGTTGAACTCCAAGCAGAACTGATCCCAGGTCCAAGGCTGGGGATGCCTACCCATCACCATGCGCCACCACTCCTTCGCCTCCCCCTTAAAGAGGAACGTGGCGAAGTCCACCTTCTGGTCATCCTCCGACCCCATCACTCTCAGCAGGTCCTCGACCTCTGTAATCCAGTGGCTCGCCTCCTGAGGGTCACCACAGCCATCAAAGGATGGAGGCTTTAGCTTCATGAACTCTGGAGAGCTCGGACTCGGCCTCCCACGCATTCGCTCCTGCTGGGCCAGCACCACCAGCTCCTCCACCAGCTCCCCCAGCAGCTGCAGCCATCGTCTGCATCAACTGCGTCACAAACTGCTGCACTACATCCGCAGCATCTCCCTGAGGGGTCACTGGTGTCCTACGAGGAGCCATTCTGAGATACACAAATCCAAAACTTGTCAGAACTGACTCAGACTTCAAACAACTGTCACAACTGAACCTCGCACAAGCAAACACACCCACAGACACCAAAGAAAGCCAAACCTGGCTCTGATACCACTAAATGTAACACCCTAAAACCGGCCTAAGAGTTAAGGGTGCTACACGCCGCGTATTACTACCTAATAACGCAAGGCTCTAAAACACTCAAACGCAATAAAGGCCCAAAACGAAGTTTACATAAACATTGTAAACCAATGTATTCAAATACAGCGGAACAAAACCAAATCCCAAATATAAAACCGAGTCAGAAACAAAAGTCAAAAGCATAAGGCCCGAAGGCTACAACATCTCAGAGTATCAAACTGAAAGAACATAAAAGCTAATTACTATAGCTCCAGAACTTAGGATGATCCTCGCTGATCAATCTGCAAAAATGTTATAAGTAGGGGAATGAGCACACAACTATGCCCAGTAAGCAGCGACCGTCATCAGTAAGGTCGCTCAAAACAATTGAAATCAGAAGAAGAGAAGATAAACATCTTATGCACAATTCTCAGATAGTCAGAAGCTTTCAGCAGAAACAGAAGCAGAGTGGAACACAAGGGTTCCCATTTCAGAAACAGTCAGAGCACTTAAACAGAAAGGGGACAAGACACAATGCACACACACAGAAGGGTCGAAGACCCATAGACCATACCAGGTCTCTCGGCAACGCAGAAATGACTCGAAAGAGCCAAAGGGTTCGTCAACCCCACAGAACAGAAAGGGAATGACCCACACTCAGAATGACGTCTACATGGTATACCACGGAATAGCTCGACCCAGCCATTCACGGCTCAGAAACAATGTGCAATGTCCCAAAACAGAAGGGTTGCTTAAACAGAAGCAAAGTGCATTTAAATATGCCAAAACACTCATAAATCAGTAGTACAGAACATAAGGAATCCAATGCCGCAGACGGCACTCAAATCGGAGTTCAAACGAAGAAGTTACGTTGAAAACAGAGGGGTGTCCGAACTTGTGTCCGGACGTCGAAGTTCGGACACAAGTCGAGACTCAGAAACCAGAGAAAGCCAAATGTCCGAACTTGTGTCCGGACATCAATGTTCGGACACAAGTCGAGTTGAAATCAGATAGAGGAATTCAGCATGTCCGAACATCCAAGTTCGGACGGATGTTCGGACAGGTTTTACGGGAAAACACGCGGAGGGTCCGACCTTGTGTCCGGACTTCAAAGTTCGGACACAGGTCGAACTTTAAATCAGAGGGAAGACTTGAGGGTGTGTCCGAACATCCATGTTCGGACAGATGTTCGGACATACCCCGAACTCGCAAATCAGAAAGGCAGAAACGCACTGTCCGAACTTCAAAGCTCGGACGGAAGTTCGGACAGTGCGAAAAATACAGTTTCCAGAAGACGAACAGAGCAGAAAAAACAACACAAATCAATGCCTCAAAATGCCAATGAAGCACACACACCAAATCAGACATTAAAACAGGAAACCATGGGGGTTAGCCATTCTAAAACGCAACCAAACAGACATCACAACAGAAATCACACACGAAACAGAACCGTTGCAATCCCCATGGCTGAACTTCCAAACTGAATCGAGTAACCACCTACCTCAATTAGCAGAAGAAGAACAACGATCTGAAACCGCAGGCACAATCCACGTAGAGCAACAATCCGCTACAGACCAACAGCCACTGAATACCACAATCAAACCCAGAAATCAAAA
Source organism: Limonium bicolor (assembly GCA_023374045.1). Classification (NCBI taxonomy): domain Eukaryota; kingdom Viridiplantae; phylum Streptophyta; class Magnoliopsida; order Caryophyllales; family Plumbaginaceae; genus Limonium; species Limonium bicolor. The sequence goes on from CM041776.1 coordinate 274,995,181, forward strand.
AACATTCGAAGGAAACCTAGACTTGGAAACTCCAAAACTGTATAACTCTCTGCATCACAAACCTGGAATCGAGACCAGACGAAATACTCTGCAGAAGAATCCCAACTTGCGCGCAACCAACGGCCACTGATTCGAACACAATCAAAAACCCTCAATCAGAAACTGGAACAAGAACAGAGGATACAACGGAGACCGGTTCTGCAATACCAACCTGAAAACGAAGAGGAAACCACACTGCAACGGAGATCACCAATCTGATTGCAGCAGTAGAACCAGAACCTTCAACAGAGGGGAAAGATCGAGAGAGAAGGAAAAGAGAGAGAGAAACTGCCGCTTAGCACCACGATAGAGAACGCTCCTCACGATTAGACTGAATTGAACTGTCGTGAAGAAAATAATTAGAAGATGTAAGGAAAAATAAGGAACCCTTCTCCTTATAAATCAGATAATTAATTACCTTAATTATTAACCGAATGACCTCCTCGTCCTTGACAATTAAAACAATACCGCGGAGTCCAACTGATAGCAAAGAATAGATAATCCAACTTAGAACAATATTGCAACTGATAAATACAAGGTAGGAATTATACGGGTTATAACAATTGCCAACACAAATGGGGGAAGAATTAGATATGGGTGATTGTAGATCGATTAAACTAAAACTGTTAGGTTTATTCGATGTGAAAAATACTTGTTCCATGGAGCAGATGACGGATGCATATATATTCAAAAATGAGTGTGAGATATCATGGAGTACCCAACTGAGATTGTTTTGATAGAGATACCAAATTTGTTTCAAGGTTTTGGCAAACAATTTCAAAAGAGCATGGGCACTAAATTAAACATGAGCACACATATCATCCTCAAACGAGGGCAAAAATGAGATAAAACCATTCAACATTGGAAGATATTTGCTGAGAGCGTGTGCAATGGATATCCAGGGTCATGGGTTGATAAGCTCAAATAATTGAATCTCCCATATAACAGTTGCCATGCAAGTATTAAAATGGTACCATATGAAGCATTTTATGGAAGAAAGTGCCACACTCCATTGTGTTGGACAGATTCGGGCGAACTAGTAATGGTGGGCCGGAATTAACTGAAGAGATGAGTCAACAAGTCAGGGATATTCATCAGAAAATGAAAGCTGCACAAGATAGACAAAAATCTTATGCTGACCTACGTAGGAGGCCACTTGAGTTTAATGTGGGAGACAATGTATTTCTTAAAGTATCACTACCAAAGGTATGGTACGGTTTGGAAGGAAAGGTAAGCATGCACCTAAGTTCATTGGGCCTTATGAGATTTTGGAAAAGGTAGGAAAGTCAGCCTATAGATTGGCATTACCTATGGCACTAGAAAAAGTTCATAATGTTTTTCATGTATCACAATTGAAGAGGTATATTCCGGATGAGTCTCATGTCTTGCAAGCAGAAGAGGTGGAAATGGAACCAAATTTGACTTATGAAGAATATCCAATCAAAATTCTGGATCGTAAGAGTAGAGAAAACCCGAGGAAAGACAGTAGACTTGGTCAAGGTATTGTGGACACACCATGGGGAGGAAGAAGAAGCAACTTGGGAACTGGAAAACAAAAAGAAAGAACAATACCCAGAATTATTTGGTGGAGGTTAGTAACTGTGTTCAGGGGAAATATTATTTAAGGAGGGGAGGAAAAATATATTCATGAGAAATATGATTCAATGGTGGAGTGATATTATGAGGTGATGGTGTGCTTGAATTGTTTTGCATTGTGTTGGTTAATGACTTGTTCGCAAAGTGATATCGTGGCATGAGTGAATTTGTGCATTGTGTAAAAATTTGGTTGGATTATATTTGATATGGTGGTATGATTGCTTGGTAATTTGGTTGAAATACTATCTGGTGTGGTAATGTGGTTTGATATAAACCTATGGATGATTGAAACTCACTCATTGTGATGATTGGTGGAATTATATTGGGATGAATGCATTGGTGTATATTGTTATGCTTTGACATGTGATAAATTGGTGGTACTATATTGTTAAGTTTTGTAGTAAGTCCAGCTTCGGGGACGAGGCTTTTATTTAAGGAGGGGAGAATGAAATACCCAAGAATGAGAAATCCCTAAGTCTTGAAATGTTAGAAACCTTTAAGTTTAGGAAACACTGAAAGCCCCGAAAGTGCCGGAAATGGTTCAGAAAAATCCTAGAAATTATTTTTAAGGATGAAAACTTAGCTTAAGACATTAGAAGCCACAAGAATTGATATAAAACCCTAGGAAACCCTAGAGGACTTAAAATATGCTTTAAGGTATATTAGGTGATTTTCTTCCTTAGTATACATTGTAACTTGTAAATTATAGAAATGGTTATTTAGTAAGAGTTACACATGCCTAACACTTTAGGACACAATTGACATTAACTTTAGGCAATTATATGCAATTAAAATTTGGAATTATTAATTGGTGTTATATGTACAATTATAAGGCAATTTAGGTACCTTTAACATAAAGAGAAATGACCTTATGATCATGGCTAGGGGTGACAAAAAATGTAGGATTAAAATGCTTCATTTTAGCCCTAAGTTACACTTTGGTGTCAATATTTTGAGTAACTAAACAAGGCCTTAACAAGTGGGACCCATAAAATCCTTAAAAAGTACCTTTTATTAATGGTATGTTCAGCCTCTTTTTTGACCACTTATGGATGGTTGATTGGTGCCACCTAACCCCCACACGTGTCCTAATATCATTCCTTAATAGCAAGCACCAATTAGAGCTAGAAAAGTGGCAAAGTTCTTATTAGTTAAGACAATTAAGAAGACTTCAAAGTGAAGCAAAGTCAACCGACTTTGGCTTGGTCTATAGATTTATTTAACCCTCATAAAACATGAGGAATGAGAGCAAAAAGGTGAGCAAACTTAATTATCCAAAAAGAGAGCAAAGAAAGGAGAGAAAACTTGAAGAAAAGTGAAGAAAGGTGAAGGAAAAGTGGCCAAGGTGGGGTGATCTATGAAGGAGTTAGTTGGATATAATAATCAAGGTGTAGTGAAGTAAAAGTGGGGGAAAATGACTAGAATAAATCAAGGTGTTGTAGCGCTGATTTTTACTCAGAGAGGTGTTTTAAGACCTTAGTGTTCAAACGATTAAGAGTTCTTCCCTAATTTTTTTAGGTGAAAACTAAGATTATTGAAGACATATTGGTGAAGGAATCATTGGAAAAACGTTTATATTACTCCTTAAACAAGAAAAATGGCTAAAGATGATTTCAAGGCTTTTCTGGTGATTTAACTTGGAAGAAACTGTTATGAAAGTTATTCTTGAGTGGGGAACTTATCCTTGTGCTTAAAATTATGAATATACTTTATTAAATGTTATCCAAGTTCATGGGTTGGCCTATAGTGTGATATTTGACAAGTTATAAGTAAAAAATGTGCTTTAAGGCTTACTTGTGCCTATTGAGACTTTGTGTGTGAAAATGAGTGTATGAACTCATTATTTCGTGGTTAAATGTCCCTAAGATCATGTTATTGAACTTATAAGAATATGGGGTTCGAAGTCAACTTGGTTTGACCTAAAGTTTGTATTGATTCAAGCATGAAATATATGTCACTGGTGGAACGAAACCCTTTCATTACGGTCCAAAACCGTGTATAATTACGGTTGTGGACCGTTTGTAATAAAGCGGGCCGTCAATAAAGATGGCGACCGCGTCTTTAATTACGGTTTTTTTAAAACCGTAATTAAAGGCCCTTTCCGGCCCCGCGTGTCATGACTTTACATGACGTTATGGGAAAACGTGATTTAAAGTCCTTTGGCGCGCGCGCGCTGAAGGACTTTAGATCACGGTTTTACCAATAACCGTAATGTAAAGTCGACACTTTAGATGACGGTTTTGGAAATAACCGTCATTTAAAGTCTTTTGGCGCGCGCGCCCAAAGGACTTTAGATGACGGTTATTGTTAGAACCGTCATCTAAAGTGTATTTTTTTATTATTTTTTTTTACAAATCTACACAATTGCAACAGAGACAGAATTATAACAGATAAGCAACAGAGGGCAGAAACTGCACAATTGAACCACCTGAATCAAATACCAACAACACAAATTCATTCTCTGCGCACAATTGCAACAGAGATAACATCTAATAAAGCACCAGATCGAAAATCTGTAACATATTCAATTGCATATTCAATCTGTTACACAATTGCAACAGAGATAACAATTGCAAATTCATTCTCTGCGCACAATTGCAACAAAAATATTCAATACAACAGCTAGAATCTGTTACAGCAGCAGCAGCTAGCAATTCATTACAAAAAATATAATCTGTTACAGCAGCAACAACTAACAGAATCAGAGGGCTACAAAGGTAGCAGTGTAACCTATACATGGTAGATACAGCTAGGATGACTCCCAGCAAGAAATAGCATAAAACAGAAGCGTAAAACAGTACAAAAACAGTGTAGAAAACTGTAAAAAACAAAATCCATGATAGCAGCATCAGAGCTAGCTAGTCTACCACTTCATTCTCATAAACATGGCTGCCATGCTCTCTCTGACATGCAACAAGTCGGCAGGAGCATAAGTCTTGAATCTGGCATAATGCTCTTTAATCTGCAACAAGAAAAGGAATGTAACACATAATGAGTAAGATAAAGACACAAAAATCTGCCGAAAGAATTAAATACAAGACAGCGTTCGTATTACCTTGTCTATATCATTCTTAAAAACCTGGGAAGTACCCGCAGAACTCGTACATATACCGCATCACGTAGTACCCGTAACTCTTAGAATCCCTTTGGGTAGGGCACTAAATCACCAAAATTCACAAATGTAAAACAATTGTACAAAGATAATAGCAGCACGAATGAAATACATGAATTACCAAACCTGGATGTAATCGACGGTCAAATCACCAAACTCTCCATGAGGGGTTTTTTTGTAACAACTGTTACATATATTAACAAAAGCGTTTAGCAAAATGAACAAGTACATTAAAACTTACAAACAATTAAATAGTAATAAAAACTTACTCTTTGATTAAGTCTTCAGTGTTGAATTCTGTCACTCCACTGTCGCAGTGGATCTAGAACCAGCAGGTGCGTGTAGTAGTAGGGTAGAGGTAGAGTAGAATATAAACAAAGCCCAGTGGTGGCTACAATGTCAAATACAAATGAAATGAGAAATGAAGGTAAAAAGTTAGCTAATTAGTATGTAATTTTATATTAGAACTCACGTTTGGTGATACGACATTAGAATGAATAATTATTGGTTGATCAACAACATTGAAGCAATGAATCATGTATTCACAAAACCTCCCCGGGTCCCTAGTGACTGAGTCGTACGATAAACGCTCCGGGCACACCGCAGTAATGGAGGTCATGTCTTCATCAACATCTCTCAAGCAGACATCTATTAATCACATGTACTAAAAAAGTTAGCAAATGCAACTTCATAGATATAATCTATATGTTTTTACAGTATGAGGAAAGAACGCTTACTTTAGATAAGCTTGAATAATGTAATGTTCAGTTAATCTCCACACATCATCTCTCTGATGTCCTCAAAGTTGATTGCCGTGATCATATCTTCTTCGTAGTGAAACATCGACTTTGGAAGCGTCATCATGAAGTTGTTAGTTGAGATGACTTCAACATGATCTTGTCGTAGAGATTCATCTGCTTGGCCCCCAAAACATTAACAAGTTTTTGTGGCAGTGCGAGCTTATTTTTAGGCGCCTCAGAAGTCCTGGTGCGACCCCGGACGGGAGCTGGATTCTTACCTTTCGCACCCGACTCACTGGATTCTTTACCCTTCACACACAAACAGTAAAGCATAAATGTAAAGATAATTACTAATTGATTATTATAGTAACATTAAACATTTATCTAGAGCATACCCTTGTACTTCTGACAAGATTCGCCGGTGCGCAGATCTCTTCTTCTCTGGGCCGGGATACGCTGCGAGGAAGCTCAGGGATCTCAGGATTCGCCGGCGCGCTGGTCTCTTCTAGTCTGGGCCGGGTTACGCGGCGAGGAAGCTCAGTGTAATGGTATGAAATACCATGCGGAAGGTTAAAGTGTCTACCGAAGGCCTACTAGCGGAAGGACTACTATCGGAGACCAATTGTCGGATGGCCTATCGATGGAAGCCTTACTACCGGGGGACCCGCTATCGGAAGAGTTGCTATCTAAAGGATTGCTACCGATAGAGTAACTACCGGAGGGATTATTGTTAAAATGACGGTCCGGAAGAGTTAGTCCAATGCGGAAGCAGTATTTCAGTCCGGAGACCCGTAAAAGGACTGATAGTTATGTTTATGTAACACCGCCACATGTATAGGGGCAAAAGGGTGAACTAGTGATAGAAAGTCTATAAATAGGAGTAGAGGGGCTCATTTGTAAGGGACTCAAGTGAGAAAAAGAGGGCTCATCCCCAAAAGCTCTCTAGAGTTGTAAACCAAAGGATGAATAATAGCTCTGTCTAGAAGTGGACGTAGGCCGGATTATTGGCCGAACCACTATACATCACGGTGTGGAAATTGAGTTGGGAGAGTAACTCCTGTTACATCTTCATTGACGCCGTCTGTGGGAAAGAACATCAAACCACGGTTCAACCACGTTCTTGCTGATGTTCGTTGAAGTCGTTCATCGTAATCTTCAAAGGCAACCACATTGCAAGTGATCACCAAAAGATCATCGAATCAACGGAGCGGGATGGCTCATCAGAAACAGAAAGCCTCAAAATCTTCGTACGATCGAAAACCACGATGGCAATAGAACTTCCAAAATCTCCGTCAAAAATGGCAAGATTCAAGAGAAGGCATCACGAGGAGTCGTCGATCTGAATCTCACTATGCTAAATGTTTTGAAATCTGTCACGTTCAGATCGTAGGCCGATCTTAAGTCCTTGCGAGAAAAATCTTCAAGTCAAGAAGAAACAAGATTCGCATATTTTAAAAACAACAGCGACAATCTTCAAATCAGCTAAAGTTCATTGAGGTTTTCATTGTCCAGAGACAAAGTCATCGGAGACAGAAGAACAATCACACATTCAACAAGGTAGATTCACGCCAAACACTGATTGAGAGGAACCGGTAAATCACATCGGCAACATTCAAGAAGTTGTGAGAGAAGCAATCTCACCTTGTGAAGAGTTTAAACATCGTATGAAGGTAAGATCGATGAGGAAAGGGACACAACTGGGGAATCGCGATTCGGTAGGAGCTTATTAAGAAGTGTGCGGTAACCGCTACACGGTGGTGGAAGTGTGCGCAATTCTCGATTCGACGATAGAAGTTTACAGCGACCGAAAGATCGAACGCTTCATTCTGAATACCGGTAATCTCGGCGAGGCTTTTTGGAGTCGGACATGCTCCTCTTGCCAAGAATGAGACCGTAAAGCCAGACAAATGGATCGGCTCACAAGGCGCACGCAAACAAGATCCTCCAAGATCAAACCGAAAGCGCTATTCGATCGATTGACGATACCCCGCCGCATCTGTCGAATTGTCAAAAACAATTTAACAGAGACAAGAGCTTCCGGTCAAGGATGCAAATCATGAAGAAATAATCCACGCGCAACAAATTAAAATCCTACGAGCATCCAGATCGGCTACTACTTTCAACAACAAAAGCGATGATCTGGACTCCGACAGGAACGTAGCCTAAAAGAGAAGGATGAAGTTTTTCGCACCGGACTCTTTCTGTTTGGAAGAGGTTGCAACTGCCTATTACTCAAATATCGGAGAATTTGTTAACCAAATCTCAATCCAGATTCCAGTTATAGGGAGAATTACTAAACTTATTCCCATTATCGTTTATGAAAACTGTGAATTAATGTACGAGTCACATTTCGATTCAAACGCTGATTTAATTTACGCTTGGATCCAGAAAGGAAGGAAACGTAGCTGATCCACATCTCGGGAGTTGTTCGATTTCTGAAGGATAAGAAAAGACAAGTGAAAAGGGAAAGGAGTTTGAGCACACAAAAGTTGGGGAGTGATGAGTTGAAGATGTTTCCTGCTCCAGGACTGTGTTGGCAAGCAAACACTTCATTCTTACATATGTTAAAACTGAGCACGTGACTATCGGATAGTTAAGAAGTTGTACTATGCTGTTATGAATGGTTTTAGTTTGAATGTTTTATGAGTGCTCATTAATGCTTCATGCCTCAGTTTCTTCTTTGTTTGTGAGCAAATGCGAAGCATGATCAGGATTAGTTCTGCTTAATAGGGGACTTCGTGAGTCCTATATTGCTTAATCTGCTGGCAATTTCCTCTGAGCATATCTGAGCTTACATTCATGTCCCGCCTTTTGGCTTTGTCTAATGGCTAGCAACTTGCATTTGGTTTTTCCTTACCTTATGTGGTAAAAACTCTCAATGAATGCGTGTATATCATATGAGTTCTAGGCTTTGTGAGTCCTTCAGCTTGTTTTAAATTAGCATCCCATATTTAATACTCAAATACAACAATCTTCAAATGGAGTATTAACCTTTTTTTAACGGTTATTAGACTACAACTTTCTTAGTGGTGCTCTGTGCACAAATCGTTCAATTGATGTTTATCTTCTGGAGTTAGTACTGTTGTAATTTGGGGATATGCTGATAGGTAGCTACTTCTGGATAATTTTACCAGTGGAGGTCCATCTCCAAATCAAAATATTCTTGAACTATTGTAACAAAGATACACCCATTTCAAGTGTTATCTTCTCGGAAGAAAGAAACATAGTGTGTTCCCTCCTCTGCGCTTTATGATCAGTATTCCACTGAAATTTAGTTATCCTTATACTGTAGTTGGTACATGTTTGGAGATGGTTTTATAGTTGAAGGTCATCGTTGCTTCAGTTTTGTTGGTTGATTTATGCACACGCACTACGACAACGAAACTTCTAACTATTTATAAATTAAAAAACACATGCTGGTTAATCTGATTTATGTTGTCGCCTTACAATTTGCTTCATTCTGTTTTTTCTTATGCACTGATTATACACTCGAGGAACTCCAATCCGAGAAGCGGCAGACAGAACTAATGGGGTGAACGATGCGATAAAACAAATGGAGCTAATCAGCCTGAAAGCAACGCATCGCGAATCACAAACTCATCCAAACGACTAAGCACTCTATCTCTAAAGTATCGCAGCGCCAGCTCAAAACAACAGACAAAACCATCATAGCCCGGAAGACGTCTGGAAGCCACCAAGAGGAAGTTCTATGGTGTCATCGACCTACAGTCAACTCTCGCATACAACATCCATGTCACTCCTCGAAAGATTTATGGCTCCGAGAAATAACAATGCGGGAAGCAGCGCAGGGGAACACCAAACGTATGTTGAATTTTTCCCTTCCGGAAAAGTTTTCGTAAAGCAACGCTTCAGTCACCAGGGTGGGAGGCGACCGGAACAACAGATATTCGACGTCAATACTCGGAGGGTGTACCCTGAAAAGATTCGGAGACCGATGTCACCCTCTGGAAGTCGTACCCCGAGGGATTCAAGAGGGTGATAGTATGACCTCGGACGGTATCTTCGCACATCCTATCACCCGAAGTTAACCTCTACCGTTAACCAATTGAGTTTTCCACCGGTAATCGATTGGGGTATCCTCCGGTAGCAGATTGAAATCCCCATCGGTAGCAATATGTCCTGCCATCTTGACCAGTAGCATGTACTACCGGGAGCCGCTAGCGGAGTCTTCGGAGTCGTAAGGCAAAAGTAAAAAACACGGATCCGATGAAAAAAGCTACCAACAGTTGAAGCTTTTAAGTGAAGACTTGAGGCTCCAAGTTGCGTCAGGGTTAAAACGCTGTCCGAGGGTTGTTGTGGAAGGAACGACAGTCCAGAAGTTGTACGCTGCAGAGCCGTGAAAAAATAGAGGCATTACAGAATAATCTGACGGAAGGGGGCTACGTAAGGTGGCATTCCCTGCTGCCAAGAGAGTTTATATTTGGCAAAGTTTACTACCGGTGGAAATATGGAATTAAACAAATTGTCGTTACCATCCGACCTCTCTCCATCCATAGCAACTTTTTCCCTCCGCTGGTAGCATTTTCTCTTCGGTCACAGGCACCTCCGGTAGAAGTGATCTTTTCCTGCGGTAGTACTTCATCGCTCGAAGTAGACTTCTCACTTCCGGAGGCATGAGAAATACAATGAAGGTACCGGTAGTCACCGGTAGCATCTTCTCGCCTCCTTCGGTAGTAACTTTTTTCATCTCCGGAACAAGTCTACCAGAGGGAACCATGTTTTGGGCAGACATAAGCTTCCAGAAGTACATCGGTAAAGTCAATCTAAAAAGAGGTACCAACTTTTGATATTTTATTGTGAATATTCTCTTACCGCTGGAAGTTTGCAAAAAATTTCTCTAGAGGATTGATCACCCTCTAGTTTTCAAAAAAGAAATATTTTAAAACAATTTCTGATTTACTCAAAACCAAGACCAGCGAGTCTTGAGGAAAGAAAAGAAAGAAAAAGAATGTAACCGACGATCTCACCATTGGCCATGGTAGAGTGTTTGTATCCGACGATCTACCATCAAAGAATGGTAGTGTAATGTATCCGACGATCTCACTGTCAGCGTCCTGACAGTAGAGTGTTAATCCGACGATCTCACCGGCTCAAAGTCGGTAGAGTGATAAACCGACGATCTCACCATGTGTACAGTGGTAGAGTGTGAAAGCATAAAGGTGTAACTAAGGGGTTACCAAAAGAGATCTTGGCAAAAAAAAAAAAAAAGAGCAGTCTAAATTATTCATTATAAGAGTCTCCAACTTTTGGGAAGCAATAGAATTTATAGTAATTCTTTTTGTTCACTTCAGACTTATGCTATCCATGTACTTAGTCAGGCTACTCTAAGCAACCTATAGGATGTCTGTTTGGGTTTTTTATCCCCGTGATTAATATGCTCTAACTAACAAAAAAAAACTTTTGGGAAGTCCGGTCGCTCCGGGTAGCCCAAAAGACAAATATCTTTTAGTCTGTTAAATTTAGATATGCAGGTCCAAGGAATGAAGTGATTCAAGCAGCAATCTGATTATGAAGTAATATCCCATTATTATTATTATCTCGGACTTCTTGAGATTATTATGGTCTTCTGGAATTATTATGGTCTTCTGGGATTATTATCTTGGTCTTCTGGAATTATTATGGTCTTCTGGAATTATTATGGTCTTTCGGGATTATTATGGCCCTTCGGAATTCCAGATCTTGGGATTTCTTGTTATGGCACGGTCAAGGAACGGAGACCTTCTCTAAGGAGTACAAGTGGGACTTCATCGCCCCCGGAACCCGTGGGACTTCTTTGTTTCCGGCAGACAAGCTCTTACATAGGCTAAAGTTTTTAAGTTCATTTCCTTTTTTAGGCAAAAGAAAAAGAACTTGTGGGACTAGGAGATATATAGTAGAAAAGAAAAGAGTACAAAGTGTAAATTTTATCTTCTTTTTATAAGTTCCACTTTTTAGTACTAAAAAGTAGAACTTGTGGGACTGATGTAATGGTATGAAATATACCATGCGGAAGGTTAAAGTGTCTACCGAAGGCCTGCTAGCGGAAGGACTACTATCGGAGACCAATTGTCGGATGGCCTATCGATGGAAGCCTTACTACCGGGGGACCCGCTATCGGAAGAGTTGCTATCTAAAGGATTGCTACCGATAGAGTAACTACCGGAGGGATTATTGTTAAAGTGACGGTCCGGAAGAGTTAGTCCAATGCGGAAGCAGTATTTCAGTCCGGAGACCCGTAAAAGGACTGATAGTTATGTTTATGTAACACCGCCACATGTATAGGGGCAAAAGGGTGAACTTAGTGATAGAAAGTCTATAAATAGGAGTAGAGGGGCTCATTTGTAAGGGACTCAAGTGAAAAAAGAGAGGGCTCATCCCCAAAAGCTCTCTAGAGTTGTAAACCAAAGGATGAATAATAGCTCTGTCTAGAAATGGACGTAGGCCGGATTATTGGCCGAACCACTATACATCACGGTGTGGAAATTGAGTTGGGAGAGTAACTCCTGTTACATCTTCACTCAGGGATCTATAATAGATTAGATTAGACACTTAATGCTAAATAATGAATTTTATTAGATACTAAATGGTTGTCAAACAGTCTTACCTCATCGGTGACAACAATATAACATGCTGGCCAGGGCAATATGTCTCCCTTCGCTTCGATCAGCGTGCATTTGTTGTCAAATGCCATCGGAAGGTATGCATGCTCAAATCCATCAACTATCAGGTCCAAGGTCACACGCGCGTAGAATGGGGGTAGACGTACGAAACTGATGAGCGTGAGTGGACCTGATGGCAACACCGTCCCGTAGGCCGCATCTACAGGGTGCCCTTCTAATGGTATTTGGAGACGACATTTTTTTGCTCCTTTAATAAACAGAGATAATACGTGAAATAAATAAGTGAGTCAAATCTAATACTATTTAAATAACTTTATTTTAGGAGAAAAATAGTTAAACAAAGTTAACCTGGATGTTGGCAAAAGGGTACGGGTCAGCGGCCGGAGCATAACTAGACGAGGAAGACAGTCGAGGAGGATCTAGCTGCTGCTGAGTAGTCGCATGTGCAATTGCATTCAACGCTTCCTGCAGCCTCTCCTCGATAGCCCGGCGCTCAGCAGCCTGTTTCTCGTCATTAGCTTGGCGCTCAGCAGCGAACCTACGCTCTACCATCGCCTCGACTTCAGCAGCACTCAGCTGACCCTTCCTAGCAGATGGCGGGAATACGTTTTTCTGACGTACTTCTCCCCCAAATCCTCTAACACGCCCTGGGTGATCCTTCTTCCCAAGCATTTGATTGAGCGCGTCGTCTTGAGAAGGAGGAGCGTGTAAGTCTACTTCTCCTCTCTGTGCCGCTTCGTACTGTCCAATTTTCAAAGAAGTTAACACTAAATTTAAGATCAACAAACACTTGAGTATATAGTAAATTATTTAACAGCTACTTTCAAATACTTACAATTTGGTTAGCCAGTTGTTCCATCGCAGCATTAGGAAATATCCTCTGACCTTCGCTGGTCTTTTCTGGCGTCCCAGTATGTACATCTGCACCCTCCTCGCCTCAAAGACATCCTCGATCGGGCATTCACTTCCATCCTCGTTCCTCGTGTCAGCAAACCAGCTTCTTTCCATCCCTCGAGGCTGCCCACATATCCCCTCGTCCCATGGTGGGGGGTAGAGATTAGCTTCACGGTTTTGCCGTGCTTGTTCTTGTATTTGCTGTTAAGAAAGTACAACAGGAAATTAATTAGAAAATCATGGATAAAGCATTATGAGCATTAATTAAGAAAAGAGTACACACAAACATACCCTGAACTCGGGGGTGGCGTGCCGCTCAACGAACTCCTTCCACTCCTCTTCAGTGATCATGCCATTGTACAAACATACGGCGGAGGCTCACGTGGGGGCACCCTGTTGATCCAATGCTCAACCAAGTAGTGGCGGAATGATTTAGCTTTGCCGGACACCAAAGAAAGAACGGTCTTCTTTTCTTCTGGGATCTTGTATCGTTCTTGCACCTTCTTCCAGATGGTCTCCTTAACTTCTTCCGGGACTTGTTTCCATGTGTGGTTGATGCAGCAATGTGATCTGGCCAGAGTCCCTAGCATACTAGCGAACTCTGACCTGCTGCCCCCACCATACCTCCCATACTTGTCCCACAGAAGACTAATCTGATCCGGTTTCTGCAGTTTCAACCCACGGGTCGGACCTCTACCTCTGGGTCTCTGAGTAGCACTCGTAGAAGGTGCACTCATGGAAGGGCCAACAGCAGCAGCGGCAGATGTAGATGGGGCAAACAGCAGCAGCGGCAGATGTAGATGGGACCGGTACCATTTGCTGCTCATTTTCCTCCTCCTGACGACAAAATAAATCGAACTCTTCATCAGCCATGTCTGGATCAGCCATGCCTGCAAGGATTGAAATACAATTTGAATTAAATTAAGCATTTCATAATGGTCATAAACAAGCAATAAATAAAAGAGTGTTAATTTCATATAAATTTTTATAGTAATAACTTACATACACCATTATCTCTCAACCCACATTCCCTCGTTATGGTCTGATCGTATATACTCACGATGACCTGTGACCTCAGCCTCTTCCAATGAAATAGGAATAGTTGGAGGTTCATCTTCTGCATCATACTCATCCTCATCAACCACACCATCCACACCAACTATCCTCTTCTCCCTTTAAGCACAACAGACGATCTAGGATTACAGGGATCAGTAACATAAAATATCTGCTTAACCTTCGTCCCAACAACGAATGGCTCAACCGTGGGAGTAGCTAGACAGATCAACCAGTTTCATACCATGCTCCTCCTCACGGTAGCCATGATTGTTGTTAACCTAGTTACAGCGGAAAACACACATTTCGTAGCTGTTGTAGTCCAATACCCAGATGTCTTGTATAACACCAAAATATGATTGTTGTACTGAGACAGGACTATGACCCACGACACCGATGTCATATAAGTTTGATACGCTTCAAGCTCTACACCACTGTTTTGATTCGTTGACTTCTGATCCTGATGTTCTGTGAAAAAGGTGAATCTGTTGACATCGTACCCCTCATAAGAAATTACATCCAGATTTGGTCCAAATGCAACTACTTTAATCAGTTCAGGCACATTCGTGGACTGATCGGACAACACTCTCTCTTTGAACCATCGGACAAATGTCCTATTCTGCTCATTTTGTAGTCTAACGTCACTCATGTTTGGATATTGTGCTCTTAAAACACACAAGTGTTCATCAAAGTATGGTTCAACATCTTCAAGATGACTTAGCACAACTAAATGAGCTTGTTAAGAGTGTCTATGCAATTCTTTTCAGTTTCCTTCCAACCGTGCCAACACCCTTCAATCTTCCCTCGTGTCTAGAACGTGGAAGTCCAATGGTATCGACACCTTCTAGGTAATTGGTGCAGAAGTCTACAACTTCCTCTGTGATAGTGCCCTCTATAATACTACCTCTCTGGGTGACGACGTTCTTCATTTTCTTCTTCAGGACACCCATGTACCTTTCAAACGGATACATGTAGCGAAGGTACAAAGGACCACACATCAGAATCTCTCTTACAAGATGCACGAGGAGATGTATCATTATGTCAAAACGATGGAGGAAAATACATCTCCAGCTGGCACATTGTCACAATAAGATCCTTTTGTAATTTAGACAGAGTGTCCACATCAAGAACCTTAGACGAAATGGATTTGAGAAGACACTGACGTTTGTGATTGTGTGTCTGACAGCATCCGGCAAGATCCCACGTAGTGCAATTGGCAAAAATTCTTGAAGTAGGACATGATAATCGTGAGATTTCATTCCTACTAATTTGAAATCTGTCATGGACACTAGGTTTCTTATGTTTGAGGAGTAACCTGATGGCACCTTGATGTTGTAAAGGGTACTGCATAGACTATGTTTCTCTTCTTTAGACAGAGTGTGACAGGCAGGAGGCAAGAATGTGCGTTTTCCACGTTCTTGCGGGCCAAGCTCTGTGCGTATGCCCAACTCAATTAAATCTTTTCTTCCTTTCAAATGATCCTTTGTCTTTCCTTTTATGTTCAAAAGGGTGCTAGTGATACTTTCACCCACGTTCTTTTCGACATGCATCCCATCGATACAATGTCTAACCTCCAGATGCTGCCAGTACTGTAGTTCCCAAAATATTGATTTCTTTTTCCAGATACTTTTTTCACCACTTTTGGTTGGCGGCCCGAAGTTGTTCACAATATTATCCAACTTTTTGTAAATCTCTGTACCTGTCAAAGGCTGGCGCGCCATGCTGTGATCAGTTTTCCCATCGAACTCTTTCGCCATCTTTCGATACTTATGTCCTTTTGGAAGCATTTTTCGGTGGCCCATATACACGGTTTTCCCACTATGTTTCAAGCGAATGCTACAAGTGTTTTCACCACAAATCGGACACGCCAACGCCCCCTTGATTGAATAGCCTGAAAGATTACCATAGGCGGGGAAATCATTGATTGTGCAGTACAACATAGCACGCAAATTGAAGTCCTCTTTACTGAATGAGTCGTAAACCGTAGCCCCTTCATTCCACAAGAGTTGTAGATCCTCTATCAAAGGTTGTAGGAATACGTCAATTTTGTTGCCCGGTTGCTTTGGACTAGATATTAACAAAGACAACAAGATGTGTCTTGGTTTCATGCATAACCACGACGGAAGATTGTAAATAACCAAAAGCACAGGCCAGGTACTATGTATGCTACTCAAAGTACCGTAAGGGTTCATCCCATCTGTGCACAAGCCTAGCCTTAGGTTTCTCGGTTCGTTACCAAACTCAGGAAATTTTACGTCTATGTTTCTCCACTGTGGTGCATCAGCGGGATGTCTCAATCTGCCATCCTTTTTCCTGTGAACTGAATGCCATCGAAGATTCTCTGCGTCTTTCTCAATGGAGAACAAACGTCTGAACCTTGGAATGATGGGCAGGTACCACAGTACCTTAGCTGGTGAACCTTTCTTACTACCGCTGATGTGAGTTTGTTGTTTCTTATACCGTGACGCTCCACATGCTGAACAGCTTTCAGCAAATTCATCCGATTTCCAAAACAGCATGCAACCATTTGGACAAGCATGAATTTTCTGGTACCCCATACCCATTGGGCACATCATTTTTTTGGCTGAGTACGTAGTCGTTGGTAAAACGTTGTCCACCGGAAGAACGTATTTCAATAGTTCCAGGAGGTCAGTGAAACTTACGTCGCTCCAGCCATGTTTCGCTTTCAAGTTGAATAGCTTGAGGACGACACTCAACTTGCTTAACTTTGTAGGGTCACACCCGGGGTACAACGGTGTTTTGGATGAATCCAACAAATTTTCATGCTTGTCTGGCGTGTTAGAGTAATGTCGTTCCACATCTTCGAGCATAGTCTCAATGTCATCATCCCAGAAATCTGGCTCAACATTCGCTGTAACGTCTTCTGGATCACCAGCAACTGTATCATCTCCAAGTTCTGTTTCTGTGTTTGCCTGACCATTATCCCCTTCGTCAAGCTTAATAACATCGAACGCACTCTGACCATGCCATCGGATTATGTCTTGGAAATCTTTTGTAAAACCGCGGCGGATCAGATGTTCCTTAATTGTTTCAACGCCGCGATATCTCAGATTGTTTTGGCAGTCGATACACGGACAAAATATGTATCCGTCTGTAGGTTTCAGATTGTTCGCCAACACCGTGCATAACTTATCAACTCCTTCTAAAAACTTGTCGTCCAAATTTCCGCTGTAAATCCACGAACGTTCCATCTCCTTCTAGCTATTTATATGAAGGCAGCCATTTCATACCATCACCCGTGGCAGAGTCTTTACACTTTTGTATCTTATCAACCTAAATCCATCCATGAGTATTAAATCCCACCGGTGAACGTGTTTTTAATATGTAATTTATTGAAAATTTCGGCAGCATCTCCCTACAGTTCTTCAAATGCACGATATTATGATATTAATCAATAATATATGCATTCGAAGAACAATAAAGAGATACTGCTGAAATAATCAATAAAGTACATATTAAAAGCACATTCACACCCTAGGTGTGTGATTTAACAATCGTGGACAGTCCCGACAGGGACTGCGAAGATATACCTCTATTAGGTATATCTTGGGCGGATAACTATGTTTGGTAGTTTGTCAAATATTATATGTATATATATAAATCTTACCTCTGGTAGACGATTAGCCGATGCTAACGGTTGAGGTCGGAAGCCTAAATAAAGTCGTAGTCCTGATGCATAAATGAAAAACGACAACATTAGAATTCATCAAAAAATCAAGGTTAAATGCTAGCTAAACCGCGGAAAAAAATCGACAGCATCTCCCCTATATTTCTAACGTCTCCAAATCAGTTTTATCAAAGTCAAATTCGCACGCACCATCTAGGAAACTGAAGCTGAAATCCAAACTGAAATCAAAACAGAAACTGAGTTGTGTTCTTGCTTTCTTCCCTGTCTGTTTTTTTTTTCTTTCAACTGATTATACTTCTCCTAACTCCTTACCCAGTTACTTAAATATTCCATTAAGCTTTAAAATCCAGACCAAAACTCAAACAACTTGTTACAGTTCTGTTCCATTCATGAAACTGAGATATGCTACAGTTCTGTTCCATTCATTTTTCAGGAATCGGTAATATACTTGAACTTACTTTCTTTCCTGTGGCAGTTTTAGTAGCATTTTTAAAACTACACTATTATTATTAATTGTAATACTAAATGCTAAGAATAAATAAATACAGCAGTTTACAGATTGGTTTGCAAAGTTACCGTAACTAAGCACCGAAGTGGGCAAGTAGTGTAGAAATCAGCCCACGAACTAGGTCGCAATTAACTGTGAATCTGGGCACAAATATATGAACAAGGTTAGAACATTTGCCATTACACTCTCAGGATTCGATACAAACGAGCTTAGAACTTGCAATCGAAATGCATGTATATGAACAAAGTTAGAAAAAAACGACAATCAATCGATCGCATACCCAATACGCGATAGAGACGTCGACGGTGAGACCAGTGGTAGATGGGTGGTGACCGGCGGCGATGGGAGTGACAAAGGTGGTGGGAGCGACGGCGGCGATGGCCGTTAGCAAGGTGACGGAGAGAGGAGGCGATTTCAGTGAGGAAGATAGCGCGAAAGAGAAGAAGAGTTACTGTGAGTAGAGTGTGCAGAGTGTAGGCAAATGTTTTAAATGGACTTTAGATTACGGTTTACATGTAAACCGTAAACTAAAGTCACACTTTACATGACGGTTCCCAAAAAAACCGTAATCTAAAGTGTAACGAAATTAAAAAAAAAGCGCGATAATTATTTGGCATATGTTGGGTTTCAAACATAGGTAACACATTAATATAAAGTTTTTATTAATCTAAAATACACTGGTAAAACGACGTCGTTTACCGTAATCTAAAGTGTAACGAAATTAAAAAAATAGCGCGATAATTATTTGGCATATGTTGGGTTTCAAACATAGGTAACACATTAATATAAAGTTTTTATTAATCTAAAATACACTGGTAAAACGACGTCGTTAACTGTAATTTAGATTACGCGGAGTCAAAAAAATCAAATAATACGGGAAATATTTGGCGTCAGGTCAAAACGACGTCGTTGACCATCAGTCGGAGGTAGGCGCGCCTTTTTTAGGACGACTTTAGATGACGGTTATTAGTGAAACCGTAATCTAAAGTCCGTTGACCGTAAAGCGCGCGTCAACACGGGACTTTAGATTACGGTTTCACTAATAACCGTCATCTAAAGTCCGTCCTAAAAAAGGTGCGCCTACCTCCGATCGATTATTGATTACGGTTAATTCAATCATCGTCGCTAATTAATTCCGGCCTTCCTATTAATCACGGTGTCTGTTAAAGCCGTGATTAAACCACCGTCATTAAAGGCTCGCGTTCCACCAGTGTGTATGTTAAGTGTGTGAATGAGCTTGTTTATTGCTCTTGTGGTGGTAACGAATGTTACTGACAAATGGGTGTGTGATTTTCTGTTTTAATCTCATTGGGAAGATGACTAATTCACTTGGAATTTTATAATGTTTATGGAACATGTGATCATGGATACTGGTGAGCCAATTACTGATTATTTTCCCTCTACCAATGTATTATGGGCTAAGCCACTATGATCAAATCTGGGATTTCTATACCCTAGGGGGTGTGCACACTTAAGGACATAGGGTGAGGTGGTATTTGTCCAAGGGGCCGAGAGTGTGGAACTCTTTGTAGAAAGACCGGTGCTTGAGGATTGGTGGAAGCTTGTAACACCCCATCCAACATTAACACACTTAACAACAAACTGTAACGGAAAACATACTTCATCACATTACTTAACTCGTTGGTGTTACACGCCGTTAACCACCCACGTGGCTAACAAGGCTATTACATATACATTGTATCGGTCTGATGGACTAGATTCCCGAGCGACTACACATTACTGTCCCTTTCCATTAACAACAACAACATATACCTTTCAACTGTACCGAGTATTCACAAACTAATGCCGATAACAATTTCGGTCTTACTACACCTACTGTACATATATAACTTAAATGATTACCCATGTACAAACGACTACCCCGTCCTACTCTCAAACGGCTTCCAGCTCCTTGTACCTGAAATAGGAAAAGAAGAGAAAAGGGTGGCCCCCCAGGGGCTCAGCACCTTTGCTGGTATGGTAATCCCGCAGCCCGCATGCTACCGAGCCACACACAACTAATTGTCGTCTTGGCATGCGGTTGAGTATATTTGAATCATGCATGTAAACGATCAACACAAAACACATAACATTCCACCACGATGGGCTCAACAAAACAGCCAACACATCTACACTTAACAATCACTCCTTGTTTTCCTTAACCCTAGAGTGTTTCTCCTCTAATGGAGCTACTTCCTTAATAGACGATACTTACCCATTAATCGGGTTATCCTTAAACGCCTCTTATCATACACTGGGATTCATATCGATGATCCACATACTCCACATTTTACAACATATAACATCACACCGCTATAAGAATTGCGGCACAAAAATAACACATAACATAACGGGAACGGTTCCCTTTACGAACCGGCCCAAACATAGTTAATTCACTTGTAGAGCCTAGAGAATGTTGCCAACTCATGATAAGCTCGTTACATAACTCGTTACCGTCTCGTTAAATGAACAGATAACTTAACACCAAGGTGCGTCGGATATAGTAATCCAAGCCCACCGAATAAACATAGTATGCCCCTGTGGCCCGACGTGAGTCAGTAAAATAGCTTTGGTTAAGCTAAAAGGAAGATTGGAAGCCAAATTGGAAAACAACCATAACATACAGAGATGATCGAACCTGATATGACAACGACCCCCATACTCACACGTGTGGCCGGAACAGACCGGACTCCTCACTCCCCGGTTAGCACTTGTTAGGAGTCCCATTGTTGGACTTAGTACATTAATTCACAAATAGATGGTTAGGTCTAGTTAGACACACACAAGGGAGGTTCATACATTCACACACAAACATCACACACAAACATCACATGACTAACTCACGCATAGCCGTGGTTAGAACGTTCCTTAGGTTGGAAACGTTATTACTGGACACCGTTCTCTTACGTTTACCTAATAATGGTTAACTAGCCTTCCGTGCGCATTCGAGGTTACCAGTATCGGTACGCAAACACACAACAACAATAACAACTATAAACTCGTTTCATGATTTATCTTATAACGTGGCAAACATACAGAAAAACAAATTGGCATACAAGCCGGTGTAATCCGGTAGGACACAGGTTGCAAGAAAACCATACCCTGGCCCTTGCTGCATACGAGTCCCGCCAATCGTAGTTCCTAAACATGATTAGTATGTTGGTTAATTAATTTGTTTAACTTTTGAATAACTAAGTGTTTTCACATGTTTTATGTCATGTTTCCTTATTTAATTCACACTTGATTATCCTTGTTATACCCACTAGGGTTTACTACTTAAGTCACTTTTGTTTGTTTTTTTTACAAGTTTTGGTCCGACCGACCTTACCGACCGACCTTACCCAAGGTCGGTCCATTCCAGAACACATTACCGGCAAAAATTCTACTCCGACCGACCTTGCAAGTTCGGTCCACAAGGTCGGTCCATTCCAGAAACAATTCCCGTTCAAAAATTTAGACACGACCGACCTTGCAAGTCCGGTCCCAAGGTCGGTCCATTCCAGAAACTTAATCCGTATCAAAAATATAAGCCCGACCGACCTTGCAAGTCCGGTCCCCAAGGTCGGTCCATTCCAGAAACTCTTTCCGGTAGTGTAAACTGAGCTCGACCGACCTTGCAGGTCCGGTCCCTAAGGTCGGTTGGCTTCCAGACCTTTGTTTCTAAATTCCCATTTGACTCCAAACTTCACCTCATGTATCCTAGTATGTTCTAACCTCATTTGGGCACCTCAAACACACCTTAAGACTTCATTAAACTCCTTAAATCACCCATTAAAGATCTTCCTCAAGCATTACCCAATTCTTATAAATACTAACACTTGTAGTGTTTTTCCTTAGATTTCTAAGTGGTGTTTTATACCTATGACAATCACTATCCCACAATGTTTCCTTACCACCATTATCACTACTCCAAAGGCATTATTTTTCCTTTGATCACCAAAACTTGCACAAGACTTAGCACTTCACACACATAACCTTGGTGTGTTTAAAACACCCATTGATCTCTAAGTCCTCCAAGACAATGCCCATGGCATCTTAACACCTAAAACATCATGATTCACTTTCTTTCACCATCTTAACACTTAACAATTTCCTAGTACCTTCTAGGTCATAAAATCTCATTAGAACACATAAACTCCTTTGTCTATCAACTAAATTTTGCCATAGCTTCTCTTGTATATTCTCACATCCAAACACTTAGGTTTTCACCTTTAATCATTCAAGAACATCTAAGTCCACCAAGAACTTTCTCACACACTAAACTTCACCAAATTTACACTACATCACAATATAGTGCATAAAGTTAAATTGCTTGGCACTTAGGCCCTTAAATAACATGGCTCTTAGGCCCTTAAATTGCATAAACCTTAAACACTGAATTTCCCACATAATATATTGCCTTTGACCTGCAAATACACTCAACATCACATATGCCCTTTAATAATATCCTTAAGAACAATTCACTAGCTCTTTTCCCATTGGCTCCTTAGGTATTTTATTAAGCAAATCAAGCTCATTTTTCCTAAGGCGTTTAAACTACATTTAGATAGTTTGTTTACCTCTTTTCTTCAAGATTTTTACTTGAACACTCTTGTTCATCCTTGTTTGGAAACCGGCAAGAGGACTTGGTTACTTGTCAATGTTCTAATCAATACACAAGTAAAACCAATGAGCATTCAAGCTTCATGCTTAAACTCATTTACAAACCCTAGGTTATATATATTATCTTAACACATTAGGATAGTTGTTTTACCTTGGAAACAAAAGAGAGCTTGAATAAGCATCAAGAGAGGACTCCACCAAGCCCTTGAATGGTTAGAATGAAGCTAGAACAAGGCAAGATGAAGGCACCATAAGTGGTGATTTTCGGCCACACACAAAAACAAGAGGAAACATTGATTTTCTTTGACTTTCCTTACCGTGAAGCAAAAGAGAATGACAAGGCATGAAAAGGTGAGCTCAAGCTCTTACAATGGTGAATCTTCATGGCACCGAAATGGAGTTCTTGAAGATTTGAAAAGAGAGAAGTGTAGAGCTTGGCCTAACTAAGACAAATATGGTCTTAGAATTTGATTTGGTATATGGAGCTAGAAGTTACTAGCTATGGAAGTTGGAGATGACATTGTTGCTGTAGCAAAACCGATGGAGAGAGGAGAAAGAAGGGTTGGCTACGGTGGGAACAAGAGAGGAATGAGAGAATGTGAGAAAACTAGCTAGTTTAGGATATTTAAGTTGAAAAAGCAAATAGTAACTTACTTTATCTTGCTTTATTTACTTGTTAACTATCAAGGTGGTGACTCACCTTACAAAACCGGCCCCCATCATCTACTTAGGGGTAGTTTGGTCTTTGTTGACCAATTAACTTACTTATATTGGCTTATGTCATAAACTAGCATATTTTTTACTATTCACAAAACAAGGCACATATTTGTGAAATTTTTGATTTCCCATTGATTTAGACTTCCTAATGTGATACTAAGTATTAAACATGTTAATTAAAGAGTAATGATGGACATTTAGCCATTCAAAACCCATTTACAAGACAATTTTTCAAAAATGTGCTTTAAGACTCCTTAAAGCACATTTTGTGTTTTAACTTGTTTTCAAGCTTAGTTTTCTTTGGTAATTGGTTTAATACGTTCATTAGTATATAAATAAGGTCTTGGTAAGCTCGTTAGGTCTTAACCAAGACTATCCCAAGCTTAGAGCACATTTTAGCCCATATTGACCTTAAGGTATTTATTTGTGTTTGTTGGGTTTCACTGTCTACCAAGGTCTCCTAAGGACTTAATTATCCTGGTTAAATCATAATTGAGTGTTATCAAGTCTTGGTAGGCTCTTTGGGTCCTAACCAAGTTCCCTCCAAGCTTAGAGCATGTTTTCGCTCAAACTGTGTTAGTAGTACTTTACTATTTTTACTATGATTTAAATTGTACACTAATGTTTCTAAGGCACTTCTTAGTCTTTAAATACCCTAGTTCAATGTTTAAACAACATATCAAGGTTTGGGGTATTTCAAAGTTGTTGTATGTAATCCATGACACAAGGTGGAGCAAGTGGAACTATAAATTTGGTGGAACAAGTAGAATTATAACTTGGTGGAATTACTGTGATTATGATTTATATCATTGTTCTTGTAACAGGTGGACTGTGAAAGGTAAATTATGGTTGTACTGATATATTAATTGTGGTGATTCTGATGAATCAGTTGTGGTGGTTCTGGATGAAATGTTGTGCGTGAATTATTGTGTGTTCTTTTATTGTATCAAATGATTTATTCAAATGAACTTTACAAGTTGAAGTAGGATTTACTCAGCTTTGCTGACGTTTTCTGGTTTGTGCCCTGTGGCCCCTGTGGAGGGTGATTTTTTTGGTATGAGGGGGGTCTATCTAAATATGGTTCTTGATTGAAAAGCCTAGATCCTAAAATACCATTTTGTGGAGGGTGAAAACTCGTTACCTTGGCATCTCTCAAATACCTACTAAATCGTCTGTCTTTCCCAGAAAGCATAAGGGGAATGCTAGTGAGCACTACACCAGCTCTCAATGGGCTTCATGCGTGAAGAGGGAAAAGTACGAGAGTAAAGAAAGTAAGCCATCCGGTCTCCTAAGACCGGAAGGGATAGCCTAGATATCACCAGGCCGGAACACGTTCCGGCCTAATAAGCAGTCAAATATCTCGTTTATGTACAAATGTCAGCCTGGCAATCAAAGGGGAAAGACAGGCTAGCAACCCCCGATCTAGCAATGTAAACATTATAAATAAGAGGGCACCCCCATTAAGAGGGAAGGCTCGACACTTTGGTACAATACATACGTCCTTTCTCTCCATAAAGCTCTCTCCCTTCATAATCGGTTTAGGATCAGGTACGCAGCAAGATTAACCAAGGAACAGGAATGAGGGTACATTCTTACCTTTTCATTTGGCGCCGTCTGTGGGAAAAGAACAGCTCAAGATCTTTCTTAGCAACCACGAGTCCACCGGAAGTAGTCTGATTACGAATAAAACAATGAAGCTCTGAAACTTTGGGATTGTGTCTTTTGCAGGTGCAAGCGAAGAAAGTGCGCGCGCAGGAATGGCTCCAAGAACAATGAAAACACCCCGACCTAATGGCGAGGTCAACGATGCGGGAGTAACTGAAAATAACAGAGCGGAAGCTGAAGGTGTGGTCTCCAGGCGAGCATTGGAAGAGATGCTAAAAAGTTTAGTCAGAACCATTGATGAAAGGATAGTGGAAGGGAATGAGGTCTTGCAGCAAGAACTGATGCAGCGAAATGAGGAGTACCAAAAGAAATGGGAGGACATGACCGAAGCGCTCGAATCACTCAAAAATCACGGCTCTGAAGCGAGCAACAGCTGGCGAAAGGAGCAGCCAGGGAAAACTCTGATCATCACGAGGAGACTGAGGAGGACGATTCAATCGATATGACTCTTTATCCCTTCTCCGAGAAAATCAGGAAGGCAAAACTTCCTCCCCACTTTGTTGCACCAGCAGTGGAGAAATATGATGGAACGGGGGATCCTGCTCTTCACATCAAAAGATTTATGTTCGCAATGAACACACAAGGGATAAGCTCTCTCGCTCTTTGTAATTTGTTTCCAGGAACATTATCTAAAAGAGCACTCGTGGATTTCAACAAGACCCCCACAGTCGATCTCAAGCTTCAAACAATTGACTGAGGAATTCCCAGCAATATTTCGAAGCAAGTCAAAAAAAGCAAGAAAGAAACAATAGAGCTAATGGACCTCAAACAGCGAAAAGGAGAGACGGTGAAGGAATTCAGTGAAAGATTTCATAAACAGGTAGCGGAAATCGATGACATTGACGAAAAAATTCTGATCAAAGCTTTTGGAAACGGGCTAGCACAACCAAGGCTTGCTGGGAAGATCGCGACAAAGGCTCCAAAACCCATGGGGAGCTGGCTGAAATGATTCATGATTTTCTAAAATCGGAGGTGGCGGAGAATAAGGCCAGAGACTTGGCAAATAGCTTCAAGGCGATTGGCGATAAAAAGGGAGGACAGAGTGGGAACGGCTCTTCCGGCAACGCGTCTGGGAGTTCATCCGGGGGAGGCTCAAGATACAAGCCTTACTACAAAGCCCCATCCCAAGGACCTCAGTATCAGAACGCCAGGGTTGTTATCCAAATCGATCCAGGCAGGTATGCGGCGGCAGTCAAAGAAGGATATTTGCCCCCACCAAAGAAGCCTTATCCAGGAGAGATCCCAGTAGCCTTCTGTGAATATCATGGCCGCAAGAGTCACAGGACCGCAAATTGTGCCACTCTGGCCAAGGAGTTGCGAGTCATCGAAGATGGAAAGAAAAGCAAAGGAAAGCAGATGGCGGGCCAGCAGAAACAGTATGGCAAGCAAAACCAGTTCCCCTCTCGAAATCACCAGGAAGAAGAGGTCCATCCAGAACTGAACCTCGGCAAGTCGGTCGGTATGATCTCGGGTTTGTAAGAAGGTGAAGAAGTTTTTTGTTTCTCTAAGCATTAGATAGGTCCTATCGTACCGGTAGTCAGGCGAAAATTGTGTAATTGATCTCTTTTTTCTCAGGAAAGACATACATTGTAAAAACAAGCCTTCCGGTAAATCACTTCCGGAAAGAATAGAAGTCTAATAAACTTTTTCTTTAAGCAAATTCTCAGGTCTCTTTTCAGAGGTAGGACCGTTGACCCCAAACGAAAGGAAAAGACATATTCATGCAGTACATCAAGAGCTCCCAGAAAGAAAAATCGCCAAACGAGAAAGTCTTCCCCCGATTTTCTTTACAGATGAGGACGAAGAAGGGGTGTTATATCCTCACAACGATCCACTTGTCATTCGGGCACAGGTAAATGACAGAATGATGGAGGGTATCTTGATAGATAGCGGAGCTGGAGCGAATATCATATCGGCCGAGGCGGTTAAAAAGCTAGAAATCCCAGAGAATAAAGTCAAGCCATACTCGGCGGTCCTCGGAGGCTTCGTTGGGGGGCGTTTCTACCAGGTCCTCAGGGAGCATAGACTTCACCATAACATTGGGACTAGGAGATGAACGAAGAACTGAAAGGCTTACAGCTTTCATCGTACCAGGACTTTCCGGATACAATATGTATCTCGGCCGACCGGGGATAAATGCCTTTAAAGCAATATGTAGCACTCACCACCTAAAAATGAAGTATTTAACCAAGGCTGGAAAAGTGGTAACCATAAAAGGGAGCCAAAAGATGGCTCGAATCTGGGAAGTCCGCATCATGGAGGGTATGCCGGAAGAAGGAATGGTTAAAACGGTGGGGTCAGACAAGGAATTCAAGGGAAAGCTACCTCTCCCACCGGATCCGGATCAAAATGCAGAAGGCTGTGGAACTTCTAAAGACTCACCATGAGAGGTACACTTAAAAACTGACCCTTCTAAATTTTTTAAAATAGGGAATGCATTCGGCTGTAGGGAGCAAACTCACCTGATGAGATTCCTGGAAAAAAGAAGGACAACTTTCGCCTGGAGTACGGACGAAATGCCCGGAATAGACCCAAGCGTTATCCGGCATGACCTATGAGTAGATCCGAAGCACCCAGCCATCCGGCAAAGAAGAAGAATAATAGGAGAAGAAAGGGACCTTGCGGCACGCGCTGAGGTGCAAAAACTGCTCAAAGCCGGATTCATCAGAGAAGTGTCTTATCCCAAGTGGCTGGCCAACGTTGTAATGGTTAAAAAGTCAAATGGCAAATGGAGAATGTGTGTGGATTTCACGGACCTAAATAAAGCATGTCCTAAAAACTTCTACCCATTACCATCAATAGATAGATTGGTCGTCTCAACGGCTCAAAGTTCTGTCTTAAGTTTCTTGGATGCATTCTCGGGATACAATCAAATAAGGAGGAATGAAGAAGATTTGGAAAAAACATCCTTTATTACCTCGGCCGGAACCTTTTGCTACAAGGTAATGCCTTTTGGATTAAAAAATGCGGGTGCAACCTTCCAAAGAATGATAGACAAAGTATTCAAAACAATTAGCCCGGAACGTGGAGGCATACGTTGATGATATTGTGGTAAGAAGCAATTCTTGGACACAGCACATGGAAGACCTGAAGGAAACCTTTGACACTCTGGACAGATACCAAATCAAGCTAAATCCGGAAAAATGTGTATTTGGAGTTACAAAGGTGAAGTTCTTAGGCTTTATCGTCGGGCAGAGAGGGATTGAAGTGGATCCCGAAAAACCCAGGCAATCATCGATCTATCACCACCAACAAACATTAAGGATGTGCAAGCATTGAATGGAAGGCTCACGGCCTTAGGAAGATTCTGTTCAAAACTCCAAGAGAAGTCAATACCATTCTTCAATGTCCTAAGAAAAAATAGGAGATTCCAGTGGAGTCAAGAGTGTATAGAGGCCTTTGAAAAAATCAAGGAAATGCTCAAGGAATTGCCAAAATTAGGTGTTCCGGCGCCTGGTCAAGACTTATACCTCTATCTGTCTGCCACGGATTGGGCGGTGGCGGCTGTGCTAATAATGGAGGAGGAGAAAAAAGAGATACCAGTGTATTACACCGGGAAAATTCTAACCCCAGCAGAAAGTCGGTACACCAACATCGAAAAAATATTGTTTGCATTAGTCGTTGCGTTTCGAAAGCTTCGACCTTATTTTCAGTCACACCGGATATTCGTTAGAACAAATTGGCCTCTAAAGCAGATAGCAAACAACCCGAATGCATCTGGATGAATGGTCAGTTGGACTGTCGAGCTTACCCAGTACGAAATCCACTTCATCCCCCGAACAGCTATAAAAGCACAGGCTTTGGCGGACTTTATAACCGAAACGACCTTTGCCCAAAAGCAAAGAGAGCCCGCAAACCCACATGTCATCCTAGTTGATGGAGCTCGATGTAAGACTGGAGCGGGGGCCGGAATAGTGGTCCAAACACCGGACGGAAGAACTCTTAACTTTGCGTTCCGGTTAGAATTTGAGGTAAAAAATAATGAGGCAGAATATGAGGCTCTCATACAGGGTTTGGAAATCGCCACTGCCCTAGGGGCAACAGGTTTTTTCTTTAATAAGACAGTAGCTTCCATTTGCGTTCTTAAAATTTTTCTTTTTTTCATGTACCTCCGAAAGGGAGGAAATGGGGCTTACGTCTTTAATTCCCTATGCAGAATTGGAAAATACTCGGATTCAATGTTGGTGGCATGGCAAAACGACAATATTTACGAAGTCAAGGAGGAGAAACTTGGGAAATACTTGGCCAAAGTCCAAGAGACAAAAGCGAACTTTCATAAGTGCGAATTAAGGCATCTTCCCGCGCGGAAAATGTAGAGGCCGATTGATAAGTCAGGAATTTGTCTAAGTTTACTAGACTAATTCATGCTTAATTCTCTACATTATGACATTAACTTTCCTCTTTAATGCTTTAATTACTCTTCATTGTTATATTTGTCTCCAATGATCGATTTCATATGTTTTCAGGATAAATTACCCAACAAAGTGCTTAAATGAAGATTTCAGAGGTTAGAGCAACATGGGAAGTCAAACCAGAGTCATACGCAGAACATTCTGCCTAATTTCAGGCTTGTTCCGGGTTTGAGGTTTGGTTTGAAACCCGGAACATACCAGGGCGAGACTCTCTGCCTAATTTCAGACTTGTTCCGGGTTTGCACATAGGTTTGAAACCCGGAACATTCCAATCGGAGAAGTTTCTGCCTAAATTTGCATGTGTTCGGGTTTGTATATGGGTTTGAAACCCGGAACATTCCAATCGGAGAAGTTTCTGCCTAAATTTGCATATGTTCCGGGTTTGCATATGGGTTTGAAACCCGGAACATTACCAGCGGAGCGCGGAGATTCTGTTTCAACTTTGACGGAATTAATTTTATCTTTACAATCTGCGGCCGTCGTTTTTACTAGAGATAGATTAGAGATAAAATTCTGTGGTTATAAAAAGAAGACTCTGGCAAACGTTTGAGACACAGAGACATCGACACAATATACTTCCTGAGCACACAATAGTCAACGTTAGAGAGAGAATTAGTTGGAGAGTTTTTGAGTCTGTTGGAGCTGGAAGTTTGGAGCAGAGCACAGAGAGCAGTTCACCACGGAGACTTCACCAGAAGTCTCAGAACAGAGTTTCTTTTTCCTCTATTACTATTAAGCTATTGTAAACATGTCAATGGCTGAGTAGTCCCTATTAGATTTCGGTTTGCTATGTATCCCTGAATTGACAATTCCTGTTCCTTTGTGATTTAATACAATCTGATTGAGTAAAGTTATTTTCCTTGCTTAATTCTTTAATCGTTATAATTTGGCCAATTATAAAGATTAGTATTTTGTTAGCTTATATGTGACGACTGCGGCTTTCAATTGAATTCAGGAAAATAACCGGTTAGTTTAGAGACGGCAATTCCTCTAAATTGCTAATTGACCAATAAAACTAGATTGTTCTTAAAGCGGTTAGTAAACAGTGGGTTCGTAACGAGAGTTAGAATTCAGTCTTTATTAACTAGTATTTGCTAAGCGGGAGACCGGAGGTAAATTATCTTGTTCTAGGGTTTTGCTCATAATTATCTTATTAATCACTTAGGGATAGGAATCGCAGATTTAGGGTG
This sequence comes from Limonium bicolor, assembly GCA_023374045.1. NCBI lineage: Eukaryota > Viridiplantae > Streptophyta > Magnoliopsida > Caryophyllales > Plumbaginaceae > Limonium > Limonium bicolor. The sequence goes on from CM041776.1 coordinate 275,025,978, forward strand.
CAGTAGTAAACCGGAATCTTTTCCAAATCAAATTCACAACATTTATTTTTCTTGCTGTTATTGTTTGTTCTGTTTACAGTTTCTAATCATCATCAAATCAAACCCCAATTTCCTGTTTTACTGCTTAATAAAGATTTAAACTAGACACATCGCCTCCTTTGGTTCGATACTTAGGGAATCTCTCTATTAAAACTTGCTAGAATTGACCGGTACACTTGCCGTTAGGTTTTACCCCAACAAGTTTTTGGCGCCGTTGCCGGGGAGGCACGGTTATTTAGTTTAGTCTTTTCTATTTTTCTTTTATTTATTTTGTTGTGTTCGTTTAATTTCTTTATTTTAATTGTTCTGTTTCATTCGATTTTGGTTGTTTTCAGTTTTTCTGTTTTTAATTTTCTTATTGTTTTGTTTAACGTCAGATTTTATTTAGTTTAGTTATTAGGATAGCTTTATTATTTTAGTTTTTATCTTTGTTCTGTTTTGATTTCTGTCTAGATTTTGTTTTAGGTATTCTTTTATCTTTTAGATTTTATTTCTGATTTTATTCCTTTATTTGAATATTCTGTGCTTAGTAGTTAGGAAATTTATCTGCATATTTTGTGGGATAATTCTTTTTCTGATTTTCTGTTTTTATTCTAATTACTGCTTCCCTTTTAATTTGCGCTATTATAGTTTCAGTTTACTAACTCTCGGTTTATGGTCAAAACCCGCTCTGCAGGAGAACCAGAGTTCGAGCTCAATCTTGAGATCGAGAGATTCGCAAGACAACTTCGAAGAGACTTGAACCTGGATCCACCAGTTGAGGAGAAGGTGCCCGAACCACCTGTTGGTGAAGAGGTTCCGGAAGTTCAACCACCGTGAATATGGGAACAACGAGAGACAGATGAGGGACTACACCCGTCCAAGTGTTGAAGGGTTGGTGTCGCCAATTGTGATTCCAGCATTGCCAGCAGGAGTGCAGTGGCAGTTCAAGACTCACTATGTGACCATGGTAATGAACGCGCCTCAGTTCAGCGGGACGGTTACTGAAGATCCGAATGTTCATCTCACTACATTCCTGAGATTGGTAGGAGCGTGCTCGACACCAGCTTCGCAGGAGGTGGCCCGGCTCACCCTGTTTCCATTCTCTCTGAGGGATAGAGCCGCTGAGTGGTTGAACTCGTTGACGCCTGACAGTATCACCAGTTGGACCGAGCTGGCTAATGCATTCTTAGCAAAGTACTTCCCACCCTCTCGGATGCTGACCATGAGAGGAGAGATTACAAACTTCAAACAGTTTGCTGGTGAGTCCTTGTCTGAAGCTTGGGAGCGTTTTAAGGGAATAGTGAGGAAGGTACCACATCACGGTCTAGGTGAAGAGGTTATACTGCAGTCCTTTTACAAGGATTTGGATCCGTCTAGCCGGTTGTTGGTTGATACTTGTGCTGGAGGAAGTTTGATGGAGCTGCCTATTACACGAATTAAGGAGTTGTTAGATACCATCACTACAGCAGCGAATCAGTGGGGAGGTACAAGAGCAGGAGAAGCTGCACCGAAGAAACCAGCTGGGGTTTATGAAGTAGATTCAAACACTTTCTTGGCTGCCAAGATAGAGGCAATGTCGAAGCAGTTTGAGCGTATGTGTGCAGTTATGAATCCACAGTCCAGTGCAGCAGCTCCTGAGGTTTATCCACCGTGCGAGTACTGTGGTAGAGCTTCTAACATGTGCCAGTGTTCTCCACCACAAGAGGCAGCGAACTATGTTGGTAACAGGCCGGGTAATTACTTTGGGAATCAAGGAAATCCGGGTTATCAAGCTCAGCAGCAAAACCGTTACCAGGCTGGTGGTAACAACAATTACAATCAGAGGCCTCAGCAGCAGTACAATCCTTCCTATCAGAAGCAACCACTGCAGAATCAGCAAGCACAAAATTCAGGTGCTGGAGTCTTCTAGTATGGATGCAGTTCTGGCCAGGATGAATGATTTCATCTCAGTGAATACGAAGAAGTTTAATGAGCTGGAAGCTTTCAATCAAGAGCAAAGAACCTTCAACAATGATCAGAGGACCTTCAATAGGAATATCGAGACTCAGCTGTCTCAGATATCTCAGCAGTTAGCTCAGCGTCCTTTGGGTTCCTTGCCTAGTCAGTCGGAGCAGAATCCGAGAGAGCATGCCAAGGCTATCACGTTGAGGAGTGGTACACGGCTTGACCCGGTGGTCCCTGAAGTTGAGGTCCCTCTCCCCAATGTTGAGCAGGATAAAGAAACTGCACCAGCAGGTTTCCAGGAGGAGCCACCAGCTGAAGAGGAGGTGGCAATTAGCAAGACTACTAAGACTTCCACACCTCCACGACGCGCAGTTGCTGAAGCGCCAGTTCCTTTTCCAAACCGGTTGAAGAAGAGGGACTTGGATGAGCAGTTTGGTAAGTTTTTGACTATTTTTAAGAAACTGACCATTAACATTCCTTTTTCTGAAGCTTTGAAGCAGATGCCAATATATGCGAAGTTTATGAAGGACATCCTGTCCAACAGACGGTCCTTAGTGGAGAAGGACACTGTGCAGCTTACTGAGAGCGTTTCAGCTGTGCTTTCGAAGAAGCTTCCACCGAAGCTTGATGATCCAGGTACTCCGGTCATACCTTGCGCGATAGGTAATGTGAATTGTGGTAAGGGTTTATGTGACTTAGGTGCAAGTATTAATTGATGCCATTATCTATGTATTTGAAGCTTGGTCTAGGAGAATGTGAGCCTACTCGAATTACTTTGCAATTAGCTGATAGGTCGATTATCCTACCTAGAGGTGTGGTTAGAGATTTAATTGTTTCAGTTGGTACCTTTGCTTTTCCTGCTGACTTTGTTATTTTGGACATGGAGGAAGATAAGGTAGTACCACTTATTCTAGGTCGACCATTCATGCGAACAGCAAGGACCCTTATTGATGTTGAAGGAGGGAAGATTATATTGCGTTTACATGATGAGCAGCTTGTTTTTGATATGACCAAGGCTGCCACTCACCCTTCTGATGTTCATGCCTGCTTTAGTTTGGATTGTATTGACACTTTGATGCAGGATTATTCTTACAGCCCCACGGAGCTGGATGCGTTGGAAAGTGTTTGGTGGATTCTATAGAGACCACTTGTGATGACTCTGAGGTTTCTACTGCAGCGTTTCAGCTCTCTGCTGGGAGGCCATATAGGAAGAACCATAGAATCGAGGAGGAACCGCTGGACCGAGTTCCAAAGACACTAGCTCCTTCTGTGGAATCACCACCCTCTCTTGAGCTGAAACCGCTTCCTAGTCATCTTAAATACGCTTTCCTTGTTCCTCCTACTGATTTACCTGTTATTATATCTAATGCTTTAACTGATGAACAGGAAGAAGCATTGTTGCAGATTTTGAGGAGAAACAAAGAGGCACTAGGATGGTCCATTGCTGATATCAAAGGCATTGCTCCGACATTCTGCACTCACCGCATTTATCTTGAGGAGGATTACAAGCCATTGAGACAGCCCCAGCGGCGACTGAACCCGCACATGAAAGAGGTAGTCAAGAAGGAGGTTATCAAGCTACTGGATGCAGGTATAATCTATCCAATCTCTGACAGCGAATGGGTAAGTCCCACTCAGGTAGTACCCAAGAAAGGGGGTTTAACTGTTGTTCCTAATGATAAAGGTGAATTAATCCCTCAGCGTACTATTACTGGGCATAGAGTTTGCATTGATTATAGGAAGTTAAATGCCGCCACTAGGAAAGATCACTTTCCCCTTCCATTTATTGATCAGATGCTAGAGAGGCTTGCAGGACAAGAATATTACTGTTTCTTGGATGGTTACTCTGGTTATTTTCAAATTCCAATTGCTAAGGAGGACCAGGAAAACTACTTTTACATGTCCATATGGTACTTATGCTTATCGTCGCATGCCTTTTGGTTTATGTAATGCACCTGGTACTTTTCAACGTTGCATGACTGCTATCTTTGCTGATTTTATTGAGAAGTGCATCGAAGTTTTTATGGATGATTTTTCTGTTTTTGGACCAACTTTTGATGCGTGTTTGAAAGACTTAGATTTGATCTTAGCTAGATGCAGGGAGACTAACTTGGTGCTCAATTGGGAGAAGTGCCACTTCATGGTGCAGGAGGGCATCGTACTCGGTCACAAGATTTCCAAGAAGGGGATTGAGGTGGACAAGGCTAAGGTTGAAGTCATAGAGCAGTTGCCACCACCATCTTCGGTAAAAGATGTCCGTAGTTTCCTTGGTCACGCAGGTTTTTATAGGCGCTTTGTTAAAGATTTTTCTAAGATCTCTAAGCCTCTTTGTGATTTATTACTTAAGGATGCTAAATTTGAGTTTACAAAGGAGTGCTTAGATGCGTTTAATTTGCTCAAAGCTAAATTGATTTCTGCACCTATTATTGTTGCTCCTGATTGGTCGTTGCCTTTTGAGATTATGTGTGATGCTAGTGACTACGCGTTAGGAGCAGCTTTGGGTCAGAGGCATGACAAGGTATTGAGGATAGTCTACTACGCGAGTAAGACTATGAATGAGGCGCAGAAGAACTACGCCACGACAGAGAAGGAGCTGTTGGCGATCGTCTTTGCTTGTGACAAGTTTCGACCGTACATCATTGGCAGCAAAGTCATCGTGCACACAGACCATTCCGCTCTCAGGTATCTCTTTGGAAAGATTGATGCTAAACCGCGTTTGATCCGTTGGATTTTGCTTTGCTTGGGAATTTGACATTGAGATTCGAGATAAACCAGGAGCGCAGAATGGAGTGGCAGACCACTTATCACGTATGGAAGTTCCTGATGACGGCAGGCCAATCAATGAGTACTTTCCTGATGAGTATGTCTTCATGATCGGCCATTCCACGGACCCTTGGTACGCTGATATTGCAAATTACCTAGCCAAGGGTATCATTCCTCCAGAGTTGTCGTATCAGCAGAAGAAGAAGTTCTTCTCCACAGTCAAGCACTACCTTTGGGATGACCCGTTTCTGTTCAAGGTCTGCGCAGATGGTATGATACGTCGTTGTGTTCTGAGGATGAGGCTAGAGACATCCTGACACACTGCCATTCTAGAGAAGCAGGAGGTCATTTTGGACCGGCTAGGACAGCCGCAAAAGTTTTGGAGGCTGGCTTCTTTTGGAAGAACTTGAACAAGGACTGTTATCAATTTGTTTCTACTTGTGACCAGTGCCAGAGGCAGGGGAATTTATCCAGACGTCATGAGATGCCATTGAATTCGATCCTGGAGGTTGAGCCGTTCGATCTGTGGGGTATTGATTTCATGGGACCGTTCCCGTCCTCCCAAGGTAACCTTACATCCTAGTAGCTGTGGATTACGTTACCAAGTGGGCTGAAGCGATAGCAGCGCCGACTAATGATGCAAGAGTGGTACTCAAGTTTCTAAAGAGGAATATCTTTACCCGTTTCGGTGTTCCACGAGCGATCATCAGTGACGGGGGTACACATTTTGCAACAAGCAGTTTGAGGCTCCTACAGAAATACGGTGTGCGACATAAGGTTTCTTTACCGTATCATCCACAGACGAACGGGCAAGCCGAGATCACCAACAGAGAAATTAAGTGGATACTGCAGAAATCTGTTACATCTTCGAGGCGAGATTGGTCCCTTAAGTTGGATGACGCCTTGTGGGCATACCGCACTGCATTTAAAACACCCTTAGGTATGTCCCCGTACAAGTTGGTTTTTGGCAAGGCGTGCCACTTACCTGTGGAGCTGGAGCACAAGTCTTTTTGGGCACTCAAGGCACTGAATTTTGATCTGAAAAAGGCCGGTGAGAGGCGTAAGCTGCAGCTGTGTGATCTCGAGGAGTTTAGAGAGGAAGCTTATGAGAATGCCAAGATTTATAAGGAGAAAACGAAGAGGTGGCATGATAAGCTATTGGTCAAGCGTGAGTTTCACGTTGGAGATAAGGTTCTCTTCAACTCCCGACTGAAGTTATTTCCCGGAAAGCTAAAGTCTCGTTGGTCTGGACCGTTTACAGTGACAAATGTCTCGCCCTATGGAGCTATCGATTTAATCAATACAGAAGGGGAAACATTCAAAGTCAACGGGTCTCAGCTGAAGCATTATCTCAGTGGTGACATTGCGAAGTCCATTCGGTGATCACGGTCTTTGATCCTCCATACTGATTTTCCAATGCATGGTCTAGCCAAAGACCGAAAAGACGGGCGGCTGGCTGGGAGACAACCCAGTTTTGTGAGTTTTGTTATTTTCGTTTTTGTTTCTTTCTGTAGGTTTTAATGTTTTTCATTATTTATTTTGGGCTAACGTGCTTATTAGACATGTTTTGTTTAGTTTTACATGATTTTTAAGGTTAATTCAGGAGTTTGGAGGAACATCTGTCATCTATATGAGTTTCTGGCCACTTTTAAGGGCTGTCCAGGTTTGAGGAGGAGTTTGAAACCCGGAACATATCAGGCGCATTACTCACTGCCATGTTTTGGACGCCATCCGGGTTTGAGGACGGGTTTGGAACCCGGATCGCATACACGGTGCACCTTCTGTCTAATTTTTGTGTTCATCCGGGTTTGAAGAGAGGTTTGGAACCCGGACCCATAGCTGGCCAAATTTCTGTCTAATTTTTTTGTTCATCCGGGTTTGGCTACGGGTTTGAAACCCGGAACATGTTTTACTGAAAAAAAGAGCCGGGCGCGGGACTAATCCCTAGCACTTCGTCATTACCTCGCGCCGCTCTCCCTCTCTCGACCCAGCCCCAATCTCCCTGCTCCATTGCATCTACCTTAGCCAAAATCGCCGTTCCAGTCGCCTGGTGCTCCTTCCCCATCTCATTGCTCCACTCACCATCTTCGAACTCACCCCAAAGCCGCGCCATAATTTCCTCGCCTCCACCTAGTCTCCCGACACCATTCCTTGCCCACAACCACCACCACTCATCCGACCTTGCCCCATTGCCGGTGCCATTGTCCTTATCTTCTCATTCACCACCTCCCTCGCCAGTCCCGAGTCGCCGTTTCAATTCATCACCACCACCCATACTTCATTTCCAAACTAGCCCCGAGAGCAGCCACCACCCGTTCTTCCCAGTCCGTTGCCTTCTTCACTACGGTCCAGCCCAGTTCATAATATTTCCGGTTCTGATTAATTGCAATGGCTCCGAAGCGCACGAGACGTTCCACCGCTGCGGGTGCTTCTTCATCGGCTGCGCCACCTGCAACACCACAACCAATCCAATACCGAGAATCAGTGCGTGCCGATTTCATCAGTGACGCGGCGTTTGATTGGTACAACGTCAAGGACCGGAAAATTATTCCGGAGAGGTCAGTTTCTGAGGAGCTAATTAATGAATTTGAATTACAGACTATGTTTGGTGCTAAGGGTTGGGGTGGCTTGTTGCGTCTGGGTGGGGGGTGTTACTACCCAAGATTGGTTAAGTTGTTTTATGCTAATGCTGAGAGGAGGATGAGCATGATGTAATTAGCGCGTGGATCAAAGGGAGATACATCGAAATTAATCATAGTGTGGTTGATGAGTACTTTGGAGTGCAAGATGTTTTTGATAACAATGTGCTTAGGGAACGTAGGAAAAATTATGAAAATGATAAGAAACGGGCAAAGGAACATTATCTGAGGCTGGTGGTGAATAACCCTGAGGTTCCGAACCGTCAGCAACGGTCTTCAAGGGATAAGCAGGTCGTGACAGGGGACAAATTGCAGACTCCGATTGAGAGGTTGCTTCTGGCCGTTATTATGCATAATGTCCGCCCGAGAGAGTGTGCTGACTTGAACGCTGTGGATTGTTTCTTTATGCGCCATCTGCTGGATGAGGAGTTCTCTCGCAGCGCCTGTCCTATTATTTTCTGCTGCTGTTATTAATCATATTTTACGTATCATGGATGTGGATAGCACCGCTTCTCTTGCTTTTCCACATTTTCTGCAGTATCTTTTTGAGAAGGAGAGAGTGGATTTCAGTGATGAGCGGCCTCAGCATTCCGCTCCTCCTCTGGACATGACAGCGATGCATCGCTTTCAGTGGGAGAAGATAGGAGATGGTTGGATTAAGCGTCGCCGTGCCCGACCGGGTGAGAGAGCTGCCCGAGCTGCTGGTGCTGATGGGGCCGGGCCTTCACAGATTCAGGGAGATGGTGGACCTGCCGTAGCGCCGACGCAAGATTTTGAGGAGCTCATGACAGAGTTTCGAGATTGGCAGGGGGTATGTACTGCCCGCTTTGATCAGTTCGGCTCGCGCCTTGACGATCTGTCCACACAGGTTCAGAACTATGGAGTTGTCATCTGGAGACGCGTCGCCACGCTGCTGAGGTTCGCCAGGATGCGCGGATGGCTGAGTACGATACCGCTGCCCGTCTGGAGGCATGGCATCTTCAGCATGGGTCACAGCTTCCACCACCTTCCTAGGATTTTGGAGTTTGGGTTGTTTCGTTCTCTCTCTTTTCAGATCTTTTGATGTGTTTGCTTTTGAGATATTTTCTTTTGGGTTGTATTTGTATCTTACTTTGGATTCGGCTACTACTTGTTTCATTACGACCATCGCTGCACTATGATGTATCACTTATACACTTACTGTTTATCTGCAAGTTCGTGTTGGCTTTGGTTATATTTCTTGAGCTACAGGGCTGTTTTTTTGATGCGTGTGAGGTATTGAGGAAATTCAAGGAAGCTCTGTCGAAATTTCTGCCGCATTCAACACCCCGCTATTTTACATAAGTGTGAGGACGTTGTCCTCACCATACCCAGGGGCGTGATTTTCTAACTTCTTTTAATTTTCAAACGTTGTTTTCTGGAAATTGTTGTTCTCCTTCCATCCTAATCATTTTCATGAAGCAATGAGGGCATTGCTAAGTTTTAAGTGTGAGGAAGGGAAATTACACATGCTCATATTCATGCTTAATTTCATTCGAATGTGCTAATTTTGAACAATTTCCTTTTGAGACTATCATTCTATTTTCACAATGTTTTTGTTGGCCCTCAATAAAATTTTTGGTTGCATAACATACCTGAGTCTTATTCAGTGGTTGGATAAGTTGGTTTGGAACGCCGCACGAGTAGCACTAGTTCTTATGAGATCGAAGCTGGAGAACAGTTGTAGGAATTCTGGTTGCACTGCTTGTATGTACAGTTTTGATTAATACTTGTCTATTTCATCACTAAAAAGTTAAGCCTATTAGTGCAACTATTTGATTTTGATTTCACTTGGGGACTTTGGGAATGATTATTGAATGAAAGGAAGGAAGGACAAAGGCAAGGTACTCCTCTAATCGAACTTTTAACCCAGAAAACAGGCCTCGCCCATTTGGTAATTAAGTCCTCGGGGTGCCTTATCACCCATCTACCTAAGGTCATCTGATCTGGGATAGAAGACCCAACACCGCTACATGAATGGAGAGAAAAGTCTGAGGGATATTAAAAAAAGAAAGTAAATGCTTGTTTAGAAAGTTGAAGAAATTTGCTAATTTCAAATACGAAGTGCAAAGTCTTTCTTGATTATGAGTACGTGGTGATGAAAGGTAATATGGAATAAGATATTACTTCTCACCCCTTGTCGTCCATGGATTGTGAAAAGTTAATTGGAAAGTAGTCCCTGAGTGAAATTGGAGTCAGGTGTTTTACTATGTGCCTTAAGCTCTTGCAAAATACTTCTCAATTCACTGTTTATGAAAACCTGCAAGTGTGGATCATTGTTCTCTATGACTGCTTTTCATTATTAGATCTCCTTGTGCACAGTTCTTAACTGACGACTCCCTTATGTAAGATTTTAGTATGTTTCTATTTGCTTGAGGGCAAGCAAAGATTAAGTGTGAGGAAGTTGATAAGTCAGGAATTTGTCTAAGTTTACTAGACTAATTCATGCTTAATTCTCTACATTATGACATTAACTTTCCTCTTTAATGCTTTAATTACTCTTCATTGTTATATTTGTCTCCAATGATCGATTTCATATGTTTTCAGGATAAATTACCCAACAAAGTGCTTAATAAATAAGATTTCAGAGGTTAGAGCAACATGGGAAGTCAAACTAGAGTCATACGCAGAACATTCTGCCTAATTTCAGGCTTGTTCCGGGTTTGAGGTTTGGTTTGAAACCCAACATACCAGGGCGAGACTCTCTGCCTAATTTCAGACTTGTTCCGGGTTTGCACATAGGTTTGAAACCCGGAACATTCCAATCGGAGAAGTTTCTGCCTAAATTTGCATGTGTTCCGGGTTTGTATATGGGTTTGAAACCCGGAACATTCCAATCGGAGAAGTCTCTGCCTAAATTTGCATATGTTCCGGGTTTGCATATGGGTTTGAAACCCGGAACATTACCAGCGGAGCGCGGAGATTCTGTTTCAACTTTGACGGAATTAATTTTATCTTGTACAATCTGCGGCCGTCGTTTTTACTAGAGATAGATTAGAGATAAAATTCTGTGGGGTTATAAAAAGAAGACTCTGGCAAACGTCTTGCATACACAGAGACATCGACACAATATACTTCCTGAGCACACGAAATAGTCAACGTTAGAGAGAGAATTAGTTGGAGAGTTTTTGAGTCTATTGGAGCTGGAAGTTTGGAGCAGAGCACAGAGAGCAGTTCACCACGGAGACTTCACCAGAAGTCTCAGAACAGAGTTTCTTTTTTCCTCTATTACTATTAAGCTAATTGTAAACATGTCAATGGCTGAGTAGTCCCTATTAGATTTCGGTTTGCTATGTATCCCTGAATTGACAATTCCAGTTCCTTTGTGATTTAATACAATCTGATTGAGTAAAGTTATTTTCCTTGCTTAATTTCTTTAATCGTTATAATTTGGCCAATTATAAAGATTAGTATTTTGTTAGCTTATATGTGACGACTGCGGCTTTCAATTGAATTCAGGAAAATAACCGGTTAGTTTAGAGACGGCAATTCCCTAAATTGCTAATTGACCAATAAAACTAGATTGTTCTTAAAGAGGTTAGTAAACAGTGGGTTCGTAACGAGAGTTAGAATTCAGTCTTTATTAAACTAGTATTTGCTAAGCGGGAGACCGGAGGTAAATTATCTGTTCTAGGGTTTTGCTCATAATTATCTTATTAATCACTTAGGGATAGGAATCGCAGATTTAGGGTGCAATAGTAAACCGGAATCTCTTTTCCAAATCAAATTCACAACATTTATTTTTCTTGCTGTTATTGTTTGCATTCTGTTTACAGTTTCTACTCATCATCAAATCAAACCCCCAATTTCCTGTTTTATCCTGCTTAATAAAGATTTAAACTAAGACACATCGCCTCCTTTGGTTCGATACTTAGGGAATATTCTCTATTAAAACTTGCTAGAATTGACCGGTACACTTGCCGTTAGGTTTTACCCCAACATGTGTCTGTTTTCAGTTCAAAGTCACGGCTTGCGTCCGAACTTGGAGGTTCGGACACAAGTTCGGACAGGCCACTGTATGGACCAAAAACCTTGTTTTAAGGTGGGAAAAAGTTTCCTAAAAATGGTGATTACTAAGTAATGATGTTATAAGAATGTTAAGGACATGTTAAGTGAGTTATAATGACAATTTAGTGGGGGAAAGGTCGTATTAAAATGTAAAAGTAAAACAAGCTAAAAAGTGAAGCTATGTAACTAAGTTAACGGGGAAAAGTTATAAGCATTAGACATTAAATAATCATGCTACCCCGATGTTAATAAAAGTACATGTAATGTTATCAGTTGTTCGAGAATTTGCTCAAGGAACATAACTGGACATGATAAAGTGGACTCCGGTGACAGGTATGGTTTTCTTGCAACCTGTGTCTTACCGGATTACACCGGCTTGTATGCCAATGTGTTTTTCTGTGTGTTTGCCACGTTATAAGATAAATCATGAAACGAGTTTACAGTCGTTATTGTTGTTGTATGTTTACGTGCCAATACCGGTAACCTCGAGTGCGCTTGAAGGGCTAGTTAACCACTATTAGGTAAACGTAAGAGAACGGTATCTGGTGATTACGTTTCCGACCTAAGGAACGTTCTAACCACGGTTATGCGTGAGTTAGTTATGTGATGTTTGTGTGTAATGTTTGTGTGTGAATGTATGACTCTCTCTTCCCTTGTGTGTGTCTAACAAGACTTAACCCAATGTTGTGATTGTTTAACTAAGTTCAATGATGAACTACTGACAAGTGCTAACGGGGGAAGTGAGGAGTCCGGTCTGTTCTGGCCACGCGTGTGAGTATGGGGGTCGTTGTCATATCAGGTTCGATCCTCTCTGTATGTTATGGTTGTTTTCCAATTTGGTTTCCAACCTTCCCTTTAGCTTAACCAAGGCTATACTGACTCACGTCGGGCCACAGGGGCATACTATGTTATGTTTGTTCGGTGTGCTTGGATCACTATATCCGAGACACCTTGTGTTAAGTTATCCGTTCATTTAACGAGACGGTAACGAGTTATGTAACGAGCTTATCATGAGACTGGCACATTCTCTAGGCTCACCAGTGTATAAACAATGTTTGGGTCGGTTCCTAAGAGAACCATTCCGTTATGTTATGTATTTTTGTTGTGATGCAATATCTATTGCGATGTTATGATGTGCACGTTGAAACGTGCAAGTGTTGTTATGTTTGTTATGTAGTTATGTTATATGTTGTAAAATGTGGAGTATGTGGATCATGGATATTAATCCCAGTTTATGATAAGAGGCGTTTAAGGATAACCCGATTTAAGGGTAAGTGTCGTCTATTAAGGAAGTAGCTCCATTAGAGGAGGAACACTCTAGGGATAATGAATACCATGAGTGACTTATCAAGAAAGGATATATTATCCGTTTGTTGAGCCCGTTGAGGCGAAATGATTATGTGTTGTGTGTTTACAGTTGCATGCATGATTAAATATAATCAATCGCATGCTAAGACGACAATTAGTTGTGCGTGGCCCGGTAGCATGTGGGCTGCGGGATTACCATACCAGCAAAGGTGCTGAGCCCCTTGGGGGCCACCCTTTCTCTTCTTTTCCTGTTTCAGGTACAGAGAGCTGGAAGCCGTCGAGAGTAGGATGGGGTAGACATTGTACATGGGTAATCATGTAAGTTAAATATATACAGTAGGTGTAGTAAGACCAAGTTGTTATCGGCATCAGTTTGTAAATACTCGGTACTGTTGGGAAGTGTGTGTATGTTTTTTGTTAATGGAAAGGGATAATAATGTGTAGTCGCTTGGGAATCTAGTCCATCAGACCGGTACAATGTTTATGTAATAGCCTTGTTAGCCACGTGGGTGGTTAACGGCGTGTACACCAAACGAGTTAAGTTATTTGATGAGGTGTGTATTCCGCTGCAGATTGCCGTTATGTGTTTGTTGTTGGATGGGGTGTTACATGGCCAGTGCTCCTCCCAGAACTATGCAGCCCCACTCGACAGAAGAAAAAAGCATGAAACCAATCCTCCCAGGCCCGCTAAGAGCATAAGAGCCATCACTGATAAGTAGGAAATTTATGTGATTTATTGTATATTAATATAAGATAAATTGTTATAAGTTTCCCCCCACTTATGTGCTAATTTATGTTAAATGTAAAGAACTCCCCTCATGTGTGAGTTTTATGCTTAAACAGGTAAAAACACTCCAAGAAAGGTTTAGAAGTGTGTTACAAGTGGCTAAGGACCAACGGGACCAAACAAGAGTCAAAACCGCTCTTTGGGGGTGCAATTTAGAGCTGGTCCAGACCATTGTCTGGATATATAGGCCCGAACCAATCTCGAGACATCTTTCTGTCTAATCTTGGGTGTGGTCTAGGTTTATACCCTTGGAAACATATCCGGGCCACACCGTGATGTAGCTATTGTTGCTTTTGAGACATGGTCCAGGTGTTTCACCTAGAAGTATTCCCAGACCAAAAGTTGGAGTGTGTTTCAGGTAGTTAGCACCTTGGTTCAGATGTTCTTCTCATACACATACTTGGACCCGAGGGAACAGAGCAATGGAAGCATGCCATATCAGATGGTCAAGGTATTAAGCCCGGACACATGTCTAAGCTCCGGTTTTATCAAACCTTATCCTATGTTGATCCGAGTTGATTAGGATCTGTTTAAGTTCTAGGTCCACTTATAGCCTAAGCTTAATAACTATGCTATAATACTATAATTATCACAACTAGGGTTAGCCCACTATAACCTATTATGAGTTACCGCCTAATTTTATCCTACAGGAAATTAGGAAAGGTTAGAGTTTGGGTTCGGGGGCTAGGTTATAACTTTACCGAGTTCAAATTACTTAAACTACCCTTCTATGTTATTTTTCCTCTACTTGTTGTAACACCCCTTTTCAGCTCTAGTTTTTTTTTAACGATACAGTGGAAGACTTACAAAACTAGTCAGGGTGTTACTGCTAATCCCACACTCACTGTGGATGGTAAGGCTTACTACCACTAACTACTAAATTAAGTTAAACTTATATATATGTTCAAAGCCCAACCATAACCTTTAACAACTTGTACATCTGTAGACTATCATCCTCTTTCAAACTCATCACTAGCTTACACAAGGAGTTTAAACCTATTACAACTGAATTTTATAGAATACTACATTGCCTCCTAACTTCAGTCTCTAGTCCCCTTTAGCTCCACTCTCTCATGCAACTTCTTAACCTGTTTCTGTGGCTAGTCATACAATCACAGAGAAAAGACCACAAGACATAATGCCAAAATCAGCAAAGCTGAGTAATTCTTGCCACAACATGTAAAATACATTTTATATTGTAAAAATTCAAGTATACAATACCATAGCAACACAATATAAACATAGTGTAATCATAGCAAGGCTAGCACACACTGCACATGAAATCATAGGAATGTTCACCTTAACATAAAGAATACAAAAGTATACTTAGACTAAAACAGTATTAAACATCACCCTCAATTAGGATTCATGTCGACATGATAAATACCAACTTCACACATAAGTACAACATCCCTGAAAACCAATGGTCGTATGCCCAAATTTATAGAGTTTGACCTCTTCTAATGGTCGTATGCCCAAATTTATAGAGCCTGACCTCCTACCTCACCTCATGTCTTTAAGTGTGCACACCCCTATAGATCATCAGTCTATAGAGTATATCATGATGGCTTACCCACAATACATTGGTAATGGATAAAAAATCAATGTTTGGCCTTCGAGGGATCATCAACTTGCAATACCAAATTCCATAGTCAATACCAAGTGTTTAGGTAATCCAACCACGTCCTTCTTTATTAAAAACATCCACACAACATACCAAGAAGATCAAAGCATATAACCGCCATTAATTAAACAATAAATAAGTTTAAACACCTTTTAAAACAAGTCCTTAATTAGGTTTTACCACTGTGTAAATTCGACTTGTATTTTTTCCATTTCAATATCTTCATATTTTGAGTAAATAGTTGTAACACCCCATCCACAACGTCGCACTTTATAACCATCTGCAGCGGAAACATAAACCATCACATTACTTAATCCGTTGGTGTTACACGCCGTTAACCACCCACGTGGCTAACAAGGCTAATACATACATATTATATCGGTCTGATGGACTAGATCCCGAGCAACTACGCCTTACAATCCTGATTCCATTTCCAACAATTATTTACATATACATCCCCCACTGTACCAGTATTCATTAACCAATGCCGATAACAAATTCGGTCTTACTACACCTATAATACATACACCATTAAAGGGCTACCAATGTACAAACATCTACCCCCGTCCTACTCTCGAACGGCTTCCAGCTCCTTGTACCTGAAATAGAAAAAGGAAAAAGGGTGGCCCCCAAGGGGTTCAGCACCTTTGCTGGTATGGTAATCCCGCAGCCCGCATGCTACCGGGCCCACGCACAACTAATTGTCGTCTTAGCATGCTGTTGATTATATTTAAATCACGCATGTAAACCATAAACACACAACACATTGCATACTCCCAACTATATCTCAACAATACCAACACATCCACACATCCACATACCATCCATTATTACCTTTAACCTTAAAGTCTCTCCTCTAAACGGAGATACTTCCTTAATAGACGACACTTACCCAGTAATCGGGTTATTCTTAGACACCTTTTATTTAAACTATGTTTCATATCCATGACCACATATTCCATAATTTACAACCTATAGCACCGCATCGCTATAGCGATTGCAGTACAACACACAACACATAACATAACGGGTACGGTCCTCTTAGGAACCGTCCCTACCATAATTAGTTTACCGTAGAGCCTAGAGAATATTGTCAAACTCATGATAAGCTCGTTACATACCTTGTTACCGTCCTGTTATATGGAACGGTTAACTTAACACCCCAAGGTGTGTCGGATATAGTCATCCGACACACCGAACCACCATTGTATGCCCCAGTAAACCGACGTGAGTCAGTAATATAGCTTTGGTTAAGCTAAAGGGAAGGTTGGAAACCCAATGAGTAAACAACCAAACATACACCAAGAGAGTCGAACTGGGTATGACATCGACTCCCGTCCATCACACGCGTGGCCGGAACATGACCGACTCCTCACCCCCCATTAGTACACATATACTTATAGTTAAGTAGTTAAGGCTCCATTATGGAACCTATCACATCCACACACCATTCGGTATCACAACCGTGTTAAGCATGTAAGGGAGGTTCACACACCTACAAACAATAACCATACACAACTAACTCACGCATAGCCGTGGTTAGAACGTTCCCAAGGTTTGGGCCGTTAACTCCGAATACCGATATCTCATGTGTACCTAGATTTGGTTAGCTAAGGTTTAACACCTATTTGAGGTTAAACGGTATTGGTGACCAGATTCGCCACATAAATGAATTACTATAAACTCATTTCATGTTTTATCTTACAAGGTGGCAAACCACAGAAAAACACATTGGCATACAAGCCGGTGTAATCCGGTAGGACACAGGTTGCAAGAAAACCATACCTGTCTCCGGAGTCCACTCCACCATGTCCACTTACGTTCCTCGAACAATTCTCGAACAACTGGTACATTAAAGTTGTTTTCATTAACATTGGGGTAACATGTTTGTGTAACGTCGAATGACCGTAGTTATCCCCGTTAACTAGTTAAATGACTTAACATTTTTAACTTGATTTACTCTCACATTTTTATTCCAACTTCCCCCCACCAAATTGTCATTATAACTCACCAAATGTCCTTAATAACCTTACAACATCATTATCCATCAATCCCCATCATTAGACACCATTTTCCAACCTTAAACAACAATTTTAGAGTGGTCCGGGACTTGGTCCTTACCTTAAGTCCCGGACCAGCACTTACTTAAAATCTTCGGCGTATTTCATAGGGTGGTCCGGGACCTTGTACTCACCCCAAGTCCCGGACCAAAACCAGTGGTGCACTCTCGGCCTATTTTCATGCATAGTCCGGGACTTGAACCATAACCTAGGTCCCGGACCAAACCTACAGAATTGTTAAAATTGCATTTTTCAAGTGTTGTTGCCTTAGTTCTCCACCTCCATTAATTGTATAAACTTACCATATGATCTTAGGTATATTCTAATGCCAAAATACCACTTCGATTCACCTTAAAACATTGTCCAACTTGTTACCCAATTTTCTTATACATTTTACAAATTTTCGCCATGGGTTCTCTTAGCATATCACCATTCCAAAACTCATAGTTTTCACCATTAAACATTCAAGATCTCCTAAACCCATCAGAACACCATCACACACAAACCTTCACCAAATTACACCACAACACATATAGTGCTTAACTTAAATTGCTTGGCACTTAGGCCCTTAAATAACATGGCTCTTAGGCCCTTAAATTGCTTAAACCTTAAACACTGAATTTCCACAAGTATATTTGCCTTTGACCTGCAAATCACCCAACAATACATATGCCCTTAATAAACTCCTTGAGAGCATTTCACTAGCTCATTTACCATTGGCATTTAAATCATATTGAGATAGTTTGTTTACCTCTCTTTCCTTCCAGATTTTTACTTGAACATTCTTGTTCTTCCTTGTTTGGAAATCGGCAAGAGCACTTGGTTACTTGCCAATGTTCTAACCAACACACAAGTACAACCAATGAGCATTCAAGCTTCATGCTTAAACTTACTTACAAACCCTAGGTTATACATATTGTCTTAACACATAAGGGTAGTTGTTTTACCTTAGATCTTGAAGAGAGTTTGAATATACACCAAGAGAGGACTCCACCTAGTCCATGAAAGGTTGAAATGAAGCTATGGAAGAACAAGAGAAGACACCATTAATGGTGAATTTTCGGACAGCACCAAAACATGAGGGAAACTTCATCTTTCTTTGAGTTTCCTTACCTTGAAGCAAAGGAGAACAACAAGGTGTAAAAAGATGTGGTCACTCCTTCAATGGTGAATCTCCATGGCACCGAATGGAGCTTTTGAAGTCTTGAAAAGATAGAAGTGTAGAGCTTGCTTCAACTAGAAGAACGGTGGTCTCGAAATTGAATTTGGACCATGGAGCTAGGAGTTACATGTGGTCAAGATGGAGTCTTGGTGTGTATTATTGCAAACGTAAATGGAGAATGAAGAGAGGTTGAAGAGAGCTTGCAACCGTGTGAAATGAAGAAGGGAATGAGATAATGAAATAAGTGAGTTGCTTTTAGAAGATATTTACATGTTAAAAGGTAACTTTTTCTTCCTTTTTACCTTCCTACCCTTCCTTCCTTATTTGATTTTTACATGGTGGTGACTCACCTTAATAAAACCGGCCCCCATCATTTATTTAGAGATAGTTTGGTCTTTATTGACCCATTTAATTACTTGTAACAACATATGTTACAAACTAGCTTATTAAAGTCACTATTCATAAAAACAAGGCACATAGATGTGAAATTTTTGATTTCCCATTGACCTAGACCTCCAAATGTGTTACAAATTAGTACACATATTCATTTAAGAGTAATGATGGACACCTAGCCATTCAAAACTCGTTTACAAGACAATTTTCCAAAAATGTGCTTTAAGACTCCTTAAAGCACATTTTGTGTTTTTACTTGTTTTCAAGCTTGGTTTTCTTCAATAATTGATTTAATATGTTCATTAACATATTTCCAAGGTCTAGAAATGACCTTTAGGTTTTATACAAGGTTAACCAAGTCTAGAGCAATTATTTGCTTAAATTGACCTTAAGGTGTTTCCTTGTATTTTGCTTGGTTTAATTGTTCACTGATGTTGTTAAGGCACTTTTTAGCCTTTGAATACCATAGTTTAACATTTAACCAACATATGAAGGTTTGGGGTATTTCAATAGTCATGAAATCAAATCAAGAAACCACCTAAATCATCCTCATAAATTTAATAAAAACCAGAAAGGTCTTAAAGCATGTTTTTAGCTTTTATCTCTCCTTTAACTTACCAAAACTCAACTTGTGAACTTACCCACAAACTGAAATATTGAATATTGATAATTATTCACCTTTTACATCATAAAAAATACAGCGGTTACTCACAAAAATCAATCACACAATTAGCTTCAAGTTAAAGGAAAAAATTCTCTAGATTTGACATTGAATTAACAAGGGGTGTTCAACAAGATTACCAGACCTTATTTGGTCCTACCATATATCTAAATCACCAAAAAAGAGTCTAATTTTGAACCGTAAAAAATATTTAGAATAAAATCAGAGCATAAGCAGTCGAAACAAACCAAAACAGAAACTACCGGCATAATTGACACTTAAGGAAAGACTTGTTGTACACAAGAACTACCTGGTTTCTTCTTGTCATAACTCTTCAGCACAACTTAGGTTATTGACTAGGATAAATGGAGACTCAAATACCTTCCAAGAAATCGCCCGAGAACACCTTCAAAATCCCTCACTTCTTCTCAGTTCTATCACCCCCTTGCTCTCGGTTTTGGAGCTCTGACTGGCTGGCTTGCTCTACTTCTTGGCTTGTGTTTCTTTGTATTATAGGATAATAGGGAAGTATATTGGTGTGATTAATGAATCCAGGTGGTGGCTCTTCTTATATAGGCAAGCAGAAGATGACTTAATCTTAAGGAAACCTTTACTAAGGTGACACCTCTTAACCCTTGATTTGGATAAGTAATATGAACAAATCAAAGGGCTGAGAAGTGATGGGGGAGTTCATCAATTGCAGGGGTCATGATGGGCTGAAACTTAATCACGACAAGCATTAAATGACATTAAATGTGTCCGGCCATCTCAAGGCCTTGTTTGGCTTGCCTTGGCCTCCCTTTTGCTGGGCTGGGTTTGGTAACATGTCCTAATAATGTGTAAGTGTGGATGGAAATGAATACACTTCTGGTTACACGCCATTCTTGGCACCATTTAAGGGTGTAAAAGGAAAAATGTTGTTTTATGTGTAAACAAGGAACAAGTTGTTGTTCTTTAGCTTAAAACCTAACCAGTGACCTTATGACACCTCCTACTTGCTTGTTTATGTGTGTGGTTCCTATTATACATCATGTTAACCAATCATTTCTTGACACCTCGTGCTTCCCGACACCTTGTGCTTAGGTGTACTAGGTTGCCACCTCATGCTTGCTTCTTACAAGGTCTTCACCTCATGCTTAGCCTAACTAGGTTTTCACCTAATGCTTATCTTAACTAGGTTGCCACCTCGTGCTTATTTTAACTAGGTTGCCACCTCGTGCTTACTTTAACTAGGTTTCCACCTCGTGCTTAACTCAACTACGTCACCGCCTCGTGCTTACCTTTACTAGGTCCCCACTCGTGCATAACTCAACCAGGTCGCCACCTCATGCTTAACAAGTTGTTTTTGGTGTATTTCAAGGAGAAAAAAATAGCTATGAAGGTGTAAAACTAACTAGGATTTTCCAAGGTCTTCCCCTCTGGGTACTCGGGTTTCCTAGCATTTTATTGAGTTTTTAAGGCTTTTCTAGGATTTCCAAGGTCATTTCCGAGGTATTCAGGACTTTCGTGACTTTCAGGAACTAGGGTTTCTAGCATTTCCGAGGGACTTTCAGGAATTAGGGTTTTCTCATAACTTGGGGTATTTCACTTATGTCATTAACGACTGTTGATTTTACCTAAGTGTTCAAGCTTCTATATTTTTATGTTTTTTGACAAAATCAAAAGTGAAAGCTAAAGGTACCTAAACTAGGGTTTCGGGAGCCGAATTAAGTCAAATTTTAAAAGGTTTGTGGCCACGAGCCTAATGTCCATATCCACGAACCCTAATTAACTAAATTAACTAGGATGTTCAAATTACAAAAGATTCAAATTTCAAAGGGATATATTAAAAACCTTAATTTTCAAAAAATAATATGATATCCTGCCACCGCCTGAGGGCTCTGTGGTTACAGATAGTGCATCCGGAACACACAAATGGTGCATCTGTCGGTATGGACCTCCACCAGACGACGACGTTAAGGTGTTTTGTAGAAGTGTTTTGGCTCAAATTTTATGGGTAGATCGCCTGAAAGATTCTAAGCACGTTAGTGATTGAAAGTTTTCAATTTGACTTTGAATTAATAATGAAACTTAGCAAACAAGTTAGACATAAAGAAAGTCATAAAATTGAATAAACATCACCAAAACCCCTATATTGTATTGGGAATTTGAAAAGAAGGTAGGTATGAGGTTTAAGAAAATTGATCTTCTAACCTGTTTTGATGACCAAGTCAGATTTCTCCTTCACCACCGGATTCTTCGATTGCTTCATCCGGAGTCAATTTGGTGGGACATCGACTTCGGATTCTAGAAACTCTTCCTTGATGAGCTTGACCACGGTTTGGTTCTGATTTGGTGAAGTTTTGATGTTTGGAAGTTTGTTGAAAGATCAAAGTTTGAAGCTTTAGTGATTTCGGGATGATTTCGGCAAGGTTTCGGTTTTGGGTTGTTGAAAATGTGGAAGGCAGGGCTTGGAGAGTATTTCTTGAACATTGTAGGGTTTTTAATGATCTTTAGGTCGTTTGGGTATGGTCCATTTATAGAAAAAGCGTGGCCAATTGATAAAACCAAAATTTTTATCAATTTTTTATGCTTTAAGAGAATCTGATTTTTCTAAAATAGGCTACAGTCCGAGAAATATTTTGAAATTTAAACCATATGTAAAGGAAGATTTTTATGAATTTTGAGAGTTAGAATCAGTTTATTCTGATAAATAACTGATTAAATTAAAAATGTTACAATCTGGCACTTCTCATAATTCATAACTTATTTTTGGAAATTCAATATTTCAAAATTCTAACAGGGTTATTCTCTAAAATTTATCCTCTATCATGTGTTAAAGTTCATGGCATTTGGACTTGATTTGGATATTTTCCAAAGGAGAGAGAAAATTGAAAGAATGTTTGAATTTCTCTTTAAAATTTTGGGTTAATGTTCCAAATAAAAAATTTTAGGTTTATGACCGTGTGTTGTCATGTTAAGCTTGTAACAATTTTATTTTATTTCTTGGAGACCATTTTCATTCTATTTTAAGGCTATTTCAAGTGTTAATTGTTAAGGAAATTAGCTTATAATATAATCTTGGTTTTAAAATGCGTGATGCACTCCGATGCGATGAGGTTCCAAAAGCGATGCGTGATGCATGAAGCGTTGATGCGAGCGCATCTGGTTTGTGATGCGATGTATGCTAAAAATCACTCGTAATTTTTTGTAGACTACATTTTGTAGATATAAAATAATATTTTGACATAATTGAATAAAAACATCTAGACGCAAGTCTAAAGTAATCAAGTGTCAAAGTATCCAATATTGATGTCATTCTAATAAGTGATTCATATTAATATAAAAAAATGAAGCCAAACACGCCTTAGCCTTAATAGCGCATCAGTCTCGCATCTGAGCGTATCAGGGCGCATCACAGCCGCATCCCTATCATCACCGTCTCGTGGCCACTGATGTGTTTCACCTCTCGCATTGCCTTCAAAACGCATCAGGCGCGCCTGGTGCGCGCATTTTAATACCAAGAATACAATATAAATTAAAAGCCATATTTCCAAAATTATTATCTGAAAATTATGAAATGCCTTTCATTATGACTATGGTGTTTGAAAGTGTTTTGAGATGGTGAACAAGTCATATAAAAATAGAAACTCCCGAGAATGTCCTTGGAAAATCCCGACTTAGTGCACTTTGACAAATTTTCCCTTGCCTTCCAGATTTGCAAATTAGAGCCATCCCCAAGGGTCAAAAATTTAGGTATAACAAATTTCTTCCCGTCAACTATACTTTATAATGACAATGAAAAGACTAGTTGATGCTTGGGTGATACCCAAAAATTTTGCCCGACCTTGGAAATTCATGCTCCCTGTCTTAAGTTTTCGCCGAAAAACTCTTGATTATGCAAAGCTATTATAAGACGCAAGCTAGCTGAAGGAAGAATATGAAATCGTTGGGATATTTGAAAGTGCCAACTACCTGAATTTTTTTTGGTTTTGTCGAGCTATTATAAGGCGTTGACTACCTAAAGATTGTCGAGCTATTGTAAGGCATTGACTACCTAAAGATTGTTGAGCTATTCTATGGTGTTGACTACCTAAGCGAAAAAGATTTGATGATTCCCAAGAACTTCTAGGGGCCTGGACCTGTCCCAATTGTGATGCACTTTGGATGGTCTAGGGGAACAAAAGCCGTCTAAAAGTGTTGGCCACCTAAAACTTAGTCAAATAAACTTCCCCAAGCTGTGAGGTGTCAAGAACCTAATAAACTACGTTAAGCTTGAAGGCATTGGGAACCTAAAACTAATAAACTATGTTGATCTTGAAGGCGTCGAGAACTTAAAACTAATAAACTACGTCGAGCTTGAAGGCGTCCGAAACCTAATAAACTACACCGGGCTTGAAGGCTTCGAGAACCTAATAAACTGATAAACTACACAGAGCTTGAAGGCTTTGGGATCCTAATTAACTAGGTCAAGCTTGAAGGAGTCGGAACCAAATGCTCTTGGTTGGTATACTATGGTGACTTATTTCCTCTACCCACCAACTGGGGTGCATGGATAACTTCTAGTTTAGCAAGGGGACTTATTGTCACTGCCCACTAGTTGTTATTCTTAAAAAGTAGATATAAGGATACGAGACTTATTACCACAGCCCGACCAAGTTGAGTCCCGCACTAGTCATGTACTAGTCTCGCATTAAGGTCTCACACTGATCTCGTATTGGTCTCACACTAAAAAAGATAGTGGGTCTCGTATTTAGTGAAGATGCTAGGTCTCACACTGATTCTAGGTCTCCCACTGAATCAAGATGATGGGTCTCGCACTATATGAAGATGTTGGGTCTCGCATTGAGTGAAGATGTTGGGTCTCGTAGTGATTCTAGGTCTCGTGCTGAATAAAGATGCAACATCTCGCACTGATTCTAGGTCTCACACTAAATGAAGATGCTGGGTCACACACTCAACGAAGATGCTAGGTCTCGTACTGATTCTAGGTTTCACACTAACTAAAGATGTCGAGTCACGCACTGAATGAAGATGCTATGTAGACATTATTCGGTTATGTGCACAGGTATTTCCCCATTTCTTTTTTATGGGTCGACGGGCTCTTTGGTCTTTGAACCATTTCTGGGTTGTTGAGGGATCTTTCAGTCCATGGGTCTCTGACCTTTTCTGTATATGTATGCGCTTAGGACTGTTATCCCACTCTGATTTGTGATCTGGTTAAAGCTCTGCTCTGTTTTGAATGTGAATAGCTTCTTTTGAAATCTATGTTAAGATATCTTTGCTTATTTATGCTTCTGCTTTTATATCATTGTACTATTTCAAATGTTTTGAGCAGCTTCATTGATAAAGTTTGCTATATATATATATGTATTGCAGATTGATCGGCTACGAGTTTTACCCTCTGATTTCTATGGAGTTTAGTTTACTTATGTTGAGACACTATTTAGTTTTCTATTGTATTTGACTACTCTATAGCCTATGGGCTATCATTTGAGACTATATATTTTGTTCTAGATTTTGGGTTTGTAAACTTAATGACTTCTTAATGAAATATTTGCTTTCAGTTATGCGTTAGTATTCAGTAGCCTTGCGTATCTTAGGTAGTAAGTGTGCCACATGTAACGGTCTTAGAACTAGCTCGGTTTCGGGGTTGTTGCATTTAGTGGTATTATAGCCAGTTTTTGCTTTTTATAGTGTTGTTGGGTGTGTATGCAAGTTTACGTTACTGTGTTGTCTGCTATTCAAAGTCTTTGGTTATCTATGATCAGTTTGATTCTTGTATTCTCAGTATGCCATCACGTAGAGCGATGAGGGACACCCTTTAGGAAGAGGCTCCATTGGGAGACATCGCCATGATTGTGCAGCAGGTGGCTACCTAGGTGCTGCAGAGTATGGATACCGCTGCAGGGCCAGCGTCTAGAGCTGACAGTGGCGGTAGCAACGGTAAGGAATTGCAGAAGTTCATGAAGATTAAGCTACCCTCCTTTAATGGTAGAGGTGATCCATAGAAGGGGAGCCTTTGGATCAATACGATAGAGGATCTCTCCGGGTTATAGGTTGTGAGGAGGAGCAGAAGGTGAACTTTGCCACCTTCATGTTCTAGACTGAGGCAAAGGAGCGGTGGAAGTCGGTGGAAGGGAAGTACAACCCATGGTCTAGGGAGCAATTTTCCTGCTCCGTCAACCTGCTATTCTACCCTGATATCTTTAAGGACCAGAAGATCGTGGAGTATGGGAGACTGCGCCAGACCCGGGAGAAGACTGTGGATGAGTACGTGAGGATGTTTATCTCTCTGTTGAAATGTGTGCCAGAGCTGGATAAGAACCAGAAGGGTAGGAAGTTTGAAAGCGGGTTAAGACTAGACATCAGATCATTTGTGGCACCCTTTCGCCATAAGACTTTCAGGGTTATGGCTGATATGACTCTAGTTATGGAGAGCGATCTGAAGATGAGACAGTCGTACGGGAAGGACCAGAAGAGAAAGCAACTCATGGATGATTCTGGGAGGAAGGATCATGCTACCTCTCAAAAGAAGTAGTTTTTTAGGGAATGTAAGGGCTCTTCTTCATCCTCTAGCAGCAGGAGTTACTCTTGTGGTCGCTCTCATCCTTGTCGGAAGTGCTACAAGAAGTTCGGGTGTGCTTCAAGGGCAGTTTTATGGAGCATTGGATCGCCCAGTGTCTTTAGACTAGTGGTGGTGGTAGCAGCTCAGGAGTTAGAGGCGCCGATTCATTATCTGGGGTGGATACCGAGTAGAAGAAACCCAAGGCTTAGGCTTGAGTGTATGTCATGGATGGTGAGGGAGACCATGCGGCCGACTGTGTCGTTTCAGGTATCCTTCAGTTATCGTCTTAACCAGATTTCTAGTTGTTTGATTCTGGAGCTACCCACTCCTTTGTGTCTGATGAGTTAGTGGGTAGGCTTGGTTTGTATATTGAGTTGAGAGGCATTGATTTGTGTGTTACAAGCCCTCTGAGACGTGTGGCTCATTTGATTCTTGATTCTGTGTGTAAAGCCTATCCTATAGTAGTCCGGGATAGAGTTTTGTGTGCTAACGTCATCCCTATGCGGATGACCTACTTTAATGTGATTTTAGGCATGGATTGGTTGTCAAAGAACCATGCCCATATAGATCGTGCAGCTAAGAGGGTAGTGTTTGAGAAGCCAGGTGGATCCTATTTTGAGTTTATTGGTAATTTGGTTCCCTTCTTGCCAGTAGTCATCTTCGCAATGCAGACGTTCAGCTTCTTGAGGAAGGGCTGCCACGAGTACTTGTGTTACATCCCTGAGGTTAGAGAGGGTTCTCGTTTGGAGGATCCCAATGGTTCGCGAGTTCCCCAAGGTTTTTCAGGATGATGTGCCAGGACTTCCGCCAGATCGCGAGGTGGAGTTCTCTATTGAGTTAGCGCCAAGGACTAAGCCTATTTTAAGGCTTTCTGTCATATGAGTCTGGCAGAGCTTAAGGAGTCAAAGGTTCAACTACAGGATCTATTGGATAAGGGCTTCATCCTCCCTAGTGTGTCTCCTAAGGTGCGCCGGTTCTATTTGTGAACAAGAAGGATGACAACTTTAGAATGTGTATCGACTACCGGGAGCTGAATAAGGTTACCATCAAGAATCGGTATCCGCTTCCCCGTATCGATGATTTCTTTGATCAATTGGCTGGTGCGATCGTGTTTTTGAAGGTTAATCTTTGTTCTTGGTATCATCAATTAAGGATTAAGACTGCATTCAGGACCTGATATGGTCACTACGAGTTCCTTGTGATCCCATTCAGGTTGACGAATTCTCCTTCGGTCTTTATGGATATGATGAACCGGGTGTTCAAGCCTTATCTGGATCAGTTTGTGGTGGTAGTTATAGAGAGCCTCTTGGTCTATTCTAAGAGTGTTGAGGAAAATTTGAGGATAGTTCTACGGACGTTGAGGGAGCGTGGGTTGTACGCTAAGCTAAAGAAGTGTGAGTTTTAGCTTGATCGGGTGGTCTTCTTGGGTCATGTTGTCTTGACGGATGGTATTTATGTGGATCCAGAGAAGATTAAGGTGGTCACGAAGTGGGTGAGACCCATAAATGTTACTAAGATTCGGAGCTTCCTTGGTTTAAAAGGCTATTATAGGGAGTTCGTTGAGGGCTTCTTGAAGATTGTCTCCCTCTTGACCCATATTCTGAGAAAGGACGTTCAGTATGAGTAGAGTGAGGCTTGTGAGCAGATCTTCCAGAAGCTTAAGAGGAGGTTGACATCCGCTCATATTCTGACTTTGCCATCTAGGACATATGGATTGAAGGTGTTCTGTGATGCGTCACATAGAGGTTTGGGATGCATTCTGATGAAGCATGAGAAGGTGGTTGCATATGGCTCCAGCCAACTTAAGCCATACGAGAAGAACTAACTGACACATGATCTTGAGTTGGCATCGGTTGTGTTTGCTCTGAAGATCTGAAGGCATTATCTGTATGGTGCATCACGTAAGGTTTACACGACCACAAGAGTCTCAAGTATATATTCACTCAGAAAAAGCTAAACTTGAGACAATGGAGGTGGTTGGAGTTGCTTCACGACTTCAATTTGAAAATTCTCTACCATCTTGGTAAAATGAATGTGGTTCTGGCGTAGTGAGTCAAAAAGGAGATCCGAGTGTTGCTTGTGCGTTGTCTGGGACTCGGAGGTCAGTGCTTGAGTTGCAGTGTCTAGGTGTGTGGATTGTCATATCAGACCGTGCTGGTGTGTTGGCTACTGATCAATCGGATCAAGGCTGGTCAGGAGGTTGATGTAGAGTTTTGTAAGATTCGAGAGAGAGACTGTCAACTGATAGGGACTCATATTCTAGTGTGTCCGATGACGGTTGCCTCCGGTTAGGGGGTAGGGTCTGTGTGCCGAGTGTTGCTTCCTTGCGGCATGAGATTATGCAGAAGGCACATGGAACCCCATATTCGGTTTACCCAAGTGGTGTTAAGATGTATCGGGATCTCAGAGAGCCGTTCTGGTGGGGCAATATGAAGAGAGGTATCTCAGAGTTCGTGTCGTGATGTCAGACATGTCAGTAGGTGAAGGCTAAGCATCAGAGACCTGCTAGGCTTATTCTGCCTCTTCCCATTTCCGAGTGGAAGTGGGAGAGCGTAGGCATTGATTGTGTGATGGGTCTCCCTCGGATTTCGAGTGGGTTTGATGCAGTGTGGGTGATCGTCGATAAGCTTACGAAGTGTGCTCATTTTTTGCCTGTCAGGAAGACCTTTAGCTTGGAGCGACTTGCCCGGCTACATATAGATGATATTGTGAGGTTGCACGGAGTTCGGGCAACCATAGTATCAGACAGAGATCCATGGTTTGTGTCCCGCTTCTGGTGTAGCCTGCATAAGACTTTGGGACAAGGTTAACTTTTAGTTCAGCCTACCATCCTCAGTCAGATGGGTGTTATACCCAAATTTTGACCCCCCCCCCCCCAGTGTAGGGTTTCTAAGGCTTTAGTGTTACAAGGGGTACTTTGGTCAAATGATGAAGAATCCCGGTTCAATCAGTGCGTTCCGGAGTGATAGTGACAGCTTAGTCATCCACAGGGGCATTTTCATAATTTTTTAGGCTCATAAGCCTTCCTGTAAGCTTTCTCTCTCCTCCAAAATAACACAAATCAACTAGCAATGCTTTGAAGTTTTAATGCATGATATAGGATGACATTTTGAGCATAATGGCTTTGGAATTTTGATTTTTCGAATTTACGTTAATTTTCTAGCAATTTTTGATTGAATCTTATAAGAAAATGAATTTAAAAATAATTCCATTTCTAAAAATTCTGATTTCTTTTCAGAAAAATCTTCCTTTACATGCGGTTAAATTTTCATAGTTAGATTCTTTTCAGAAAGTTAATTGGCTAACTCTTAGTTTTTATTGAATTTTTATATCTTTAGTGATGTCTATTTAAGGAGCCTTATCCCTTCACTAAATCATAAGCTCAAGAACCCTAGAACACTAGAAAGCACAACCATCACGAGACTCCAATGTTTTTCAACATCTGAGCCCGAATTCTCACCGAAATCACCACCTAAACACATTTTTCAACTCCTACCACATCAATAACCATCAAACCACCACCAAAACGTGATGAACACCACAAATTCACAAGGGTCAAAAGCTCAGGTTGAAAACATTCCGGAACCGACAACAACGGGACACCGAAGGATTCCCAACGTAAAGAGTCTCACTAATCCCAAAGGTAAAACTAAGTTAGAGCCTTATTTTTCTTATTTCCCGCGACTTCATTAGTCCTTTGTCAAATTTTGAGTGCAAAGTAACCTTAAATAGCTTCGGAGTAGTCATTTGTTTTAGCTTCTGTCCAACTACTTGTTTGCTAAGTTTCATATTAAATTTGGATTCAAATTGAAATCTTTCAATTACTAACATACTCATAATCTTTCAGGCTACGCGCCCATTACATTTGAGCTAAAGCACCACCAGGAACAGCCTAAATGTCACCATCCGAGGGTGGTCCGTACCCACGGACACCATGTTCGGGGTCCTGGCCGCCCTATCCGTAAGCACGTATGCTCTCGGACGGTGGCAGGATTTTAAAATTTTCAAAATTAGGGTTTCTTCAAAGTATGTCTAGGCCCACGGACGCCCGGTCTATGGCCCTGGACTTTTCAAAATTTTGTTTTCTCGTTCTTTCGACTTTTTTGACTCTTTAGGTTAAATAGGGTATGTGGTCTCGGACATTTGGTTCGTGGCCACCGACATAATTTATATTGGACTACCTTCGAAACCCTAGTTTAGGTAATCTCAATCTTCACTTTAATATTCTATCAAAAGAATGTCAAAAATCTCAAAAAATCAAAAACTTGCACACTTTGGTTAAAACGACCTCGTAATAAGCTGTAAATAATCTAAGTAGAGGAAAAGCGGCCTAGAAAGGTAATGAAAGTAATTTGAACCCTGAATAAGTCGAATACCAAGCCCCCGAACTCGAACTCTACCTTTCCTAATTTACCCTAGGTTAAAATTAGGTGGCGACTCATAATAGGTTCCAGTGAGCTAACTTACGATTTAATAATGAGTGTTATATGACATAGTTATTAATCTTAGGTTATAAGTGGACCTAGAAACCAATCAGATGCTAATCAACCCGAATCAACATAGGATAGTGGTTCAAAAACAGAGGCTCACAGAATGGCGGCTCTACTGGGGACGAACTCTTAATTTTAACTTGATTAATCTTAAGAGAGAGGGCTTAACTCGAAATTTTTTTATTTATGACTTTAATTACGTTGTTTGTTTACTTTCGAGTGCAATTTTAATTTCTATACTTTTGCATCATATGAGAGCGAGGGTTCACGCAAGCCGATTTCACCCCGGGATCCGCCTTAGGTGACCCTTGCCAAGGACTCACAGCTTTTAAGGTGATGTGAATACGTGGGGGAAAAGAGGAGGATGTGTAACTACACCCCCTTAATACCTGGACTTTACCCCCAAGCATTTACCTGGCATAGCCTTTACCTAGCCCAATGTTTAGTCAGTTAAATACCCGACCGTAGACGCACACCTTTAGGTGATGTGAAAAGAGTGAGGAAGCCCAAAGAGAATAGGGTGCAAGCACTATTCCTTTGTGGTGATCAGGGCCCAAGCCCCAAGAACCCCTCCGGATCGATCCTTACCCAG
Source organism: Limonium bicolor (assembly GCA_023374045.1). Lineage (NCBI taxonomy): Eukaryota > Viridiplantae > Streptophyta > Magnoliopsida > Caryophyllales > Plumbaginaceae > Limonium > Limonium bicolor. The sequence goes on from CM041776.1 coordinate 275,056,995, forward strand.
GTCCATTAAAGCGTCTAGTGAGGACATGTTGAACGGGTGTGAAACCTTGCTTGGTTGTATCACCGGCCCACAACCAAGCCTAGAAATTGATATAAACTTATCTTACATCATCTCAGCCTAACCCGAATTTGCGGCTTTACTTTTTGCGGCCTAAAGGCCCTGTTTGGTTTAATATGTGAGTCATTTGGGCTTTAGCCCAAAAGTTTAGATTTAGGTGATTTCTCTTTCGGCCTAATTTGAATTATCAATTTAGTTTTAGGCCCATGAAAAAGAAACCCACCCAAACTTGAAGTAATCCACACGACTTTAAAATCGATAGCTTTTCATTGCAAACTTTTTCGGCCCAAAGGCTCATTCTAGTCTAGATAAGCTTCTTAATTGGGCCCCGACCCAAAATCTTAGATCTAGGCATCATCTTATGGGCCCAATCAGAATCATTCGTTCAGATTTTGGCCCAAATTCCAATTCACATCTAAAACGTGGTTTAGAAATCATTCCGGCCCAAGTGCCATATTTCTAACCCTAACAAATTCTAGCCCAAATGCCAAATTCTTAGAACATTCTGGCCTAAGTGTCGTATTCTCTAAACATTTCTGCCTAGGTGACAGCTCACAGCTCAAGAATCATTCCGGCCCATGTGCCTCTTTTCCAATTTATTCGGACCTTAGTGCCTACCCACAGTCTTCAATACATTCTGGCTCATGTGCTTTTCTTAAAACCCAAACAAGTTTTAACTTAGAACACCATTATATCAAATACTCCTTCCCAGCCCAGGATTTTAGCCCAGTTCTCCTTTGTTATCTGACAAACGGCACTTTAGAAACAAGTAAACCCAAATCCTAAGTGTGGTGAAGGAGGAAATCCGATCAAAATGGATGCCCAGCTCGCAGCTTCGGAACAAAAGTACATGGACACCATTGATGCCATTGAGCGAGACATAGTGCCATCATGGACGCCATGGAATCCAACTACGTCGTCATTATCAAAGAGTAGAAAGCAAAGGCGCTTTCCCTGGAGGGCGAACGTCAAGTTTAGATGAATTAGTGTTGAGGCTTCTCAACTCCCTTTATGACCGCATTGAAGTGGGCACCATTAGGGCCCAGGGTTCGTAAGGTAATGTTGAAGAAATTGCTGCAGAACTCAAGAAAGCGATTAGGCAACCAGAAGCAGACAATAAGGCAGCAACTTGCATCCAAAGTTGCACCCGTAAGAGTACTAGGCAACATGAGGTGAACAGTGATCGGCAGTCAAGAGGATCTAGTTGGAGCATTGGAGCAGTAGAACTACCCCGACAGAACTCTCATCAGAGCAAGTTTACAGACATCGGTCGAACACCAAGTCAAGCACTCGAAGAGCTTCGAAGGAGATATCTACTACAACCACTTGCCATCAGGCCAGGAACTACTCATTTGGGGAGAGATCTTAACCAATTTTGTCATTACAATTAGCTACCCGGTCGCGACACTAACCATTGCAGGGCCCTGCAGCACAGGATTCAAGATTTGGTTGACCAGGGACTTCAGTTCTCGGAGCACGGGAATATTTTTAGGAATCCCACATCACGGCACCACTGGGAGTTGTTTTTTTCAGTAGTCTTTATGTTTTCTTTTATCTCATAATTGTTTTGTTTTTTTGTTTAGCTTTAAGTAGGTTTTATTTCAGTTTAAACTTGTTATCAATATTATTTCTCTTGGTTATCAATAAAAGAAATATTTTCCTTTGTCCATATTTCTCCTTTGTAAAGTTTATATTACGCATTCGTTCAAAAACAAAAGCAAAAAAATAATGAGCATTCTTGACTTTTGAAAAGAGTGATTGTGAAATATTCATTTTTCGACTATGGAACATAACAATTTATCTTTCGTTTCTAAAAGGATGAACACGTCCAATCAAACACCACAACTCGCCCCAAAACATCCCAACAACCAGCAAAGTGGTTCAAAGCCCACATCTGTTGAATTGTTGTCATATATCCCAAATCAATACTAGGAGCAATATGAGTTTAGGCTTGTCATCTTTAATCTTTCGTTTAGACGTGTGAATAAGTCTTTGAGTGAAAATTTGCCAGAGTGTCTTGAGCGGAAAAACCATGAGTGGATGAGCGTGTCGTTTTCACACGACTCCGGTGAGACCACATTCAAAAGTAAGGTAAATGGCATAACTCCTACCAAAGGAGATACTTTGTAAATTTACGCTGAGACCTGTGAAAAGTAACATAGAACAAATACATAACTACCAAGAACGACAAAGCACCTAGGTAAGCACTATATAGCCAAAAGCTTGTGAACCCTGACATTAAACCCTAGGAACCCCCGCTGAGCCTTTCATATATCCCTTTTTGATATTATAAGCTCTACAAAACAAGTCAGCCAGTGATGAATGTCCAACCTAGTGACCAAAGAAAGCGAGGATTCCCGACTCTCATATGACATTTCCATCAGTCCAAAGGAGTAACGCCACTATCAGCATGACAAAGCGATCGACAAATGGTCCCAGAGTGACACTGGATCCAAAGATCTCACATCAAGACAACTCTCAAAGCTCAAAACTGGGAGACACAAGAATTTCGAAGGAGATGTCAAGAAAGGATAAAACAAAGAGGTAACCCGAAGTGCAGTGAAGAAATTCGAATGATAAAAAGAAGAAAAACGAAGTAAATGATGACTTCCAAAGTTCATCAACGCAAAGCAGCACTTCAAGACAAGGAAGAAAAATTCGAGGGAAGATGCAAGTTACAACTTTGGTCACCTCTATATGCTCCACATACCTCAAATATCCCTCCATGGTCTCGTTGTCTTTCATCACACCCCATGGCCACGTTATTAGATGAAAAGACTTCTGACTTGGTATTTGTGTATCTAATCACATGAAACTAACAGAACAAATGCGTAAATCCATCAAATATCAAATTCAATGGTCTTGAAGTTGTGACGGTAAGTAAGAAACGAGTGCAAACACCAAACACGTTGAGTGTTGATTAGGAAGCACCACATCAAAATATAAGCCTTGATCCCGTGAGGATGAGACTCGTTCGCACGTTCAATCAAAGAAAATACTGGGGGCAATCGATCGTTCCGATCGTTTATCATGAACTCTAGCTCATATTGTCTTAAGGAAAATTTCTGGGGGCAATTGTTGGTTCCAACAATTGCTATGACAACACCAATTGAAACCCAAAGCTTAACCCTTCACAAGCCTGAAGCACCACCACACAGGCCCACATAAGCCCTAACCTCCACATCATACCACACAGGCACACATAAGACCTCACCTCTATACAAACACTTTCAGGCCCGTCATAAGCCCTGACCACCACTAAAAAAAGTCTCAAAACTCCCACAACAAACACACACAGTCCCACCGGCAGCATGTTCTTCTTCTAAGAAACAAAATGCAGATCTAAAGTCTTTAGTTAGGAACTAATGATTTCACTTTTCCCTTTCAATAGACAAAGTTTTTCTCACACGTTGCCACGTTTGGCACCTTTTTCAACAGTTTTTTGTTTTGGACAAGTTTCCTACAAACATTTTGATTGCATTTCACAACTTTCATATAACACCTCAACATTGCCACATTTAGCACATTTTTCAACGGTTTCTTATTTTGGACAAGTTTTCTACATACACTTTGATTGAATTTTGACATTTCCGCATAATACTTCAACATTGCCACGCTTGGCATATTTTTTAATAGTTTCTTGTTTTGAACAAGTATCCTACGTACACTTTGATTGCATTTTGACATACACTTTATCATTGTCATGTTTGGCAATTTCACAATCGACTTTCATCACGATCATTTGAGTAAAAATTTATCTTGCGTCTTTCCATACATGACTTCACATCATAAATCCGGAGATACAGATTCTCTAAAGATACAAATTCTCACCCCGAAGATACAGATTCTCCACCAGAGATACAAATTCTCACCCTGAAGATACAGATTCTTTAGAGATACAGATTCTTAACCAGAGATACAGATTCTCACCCCGAAGATACAGATTCTTTAGAGATACATATTCTCAACCGGAGATACAGATTCTTACCCCGAAGATACAGATTCTACATGGATACAGATTCTCAACCGGAGATACAGATTCTCACCCCGAACATACATTTTCTTCAGAGATACAGATTCTCAACCGGATATACAGATTCTCACCCCAAAGATATAGATTCTTCAGAGATACAGATTCTCATCGGAGATACAGATCCTCACCCCGAAGATACCAATTCTTCAGAGATATAGATTCTCATATGGAGGTACAGATTCTTTAGAGATATAGATTCTCACCTGAAGATACAGATTCTTCAGAGATACAGATTGTCATCCGGAGGTACAGATTCTTCAGAGATACAGATTCTCAACCAGAGATACAGATCCTCACCCCGAAGATACAGATTCTTCAGAGATACAGATTCTCGTCTGAAGGTACAGATTCTTTAGAGATACAAATTCTCGACCGGAGATACAAATCCTTAGCTCGAAGATACAGATTCTTTAGAGATACAGATTCTCATCCGGAGGTATAGATTCTTCAGAGATACATATTCTCACCTGAAGATACAAACTCTTTAGAGATATAGATTGTCACCCGAAGATATGGATTCTTCAGAGATACAGAACTCACCCGAGTAGAAGAACTCAACCCTAGGCTCATCATAAGACCTACCTTACATTCATTCACTTAAGGCACCCATAAGGCCTACCCTATATTCATTCACTTTAGGCACCCATAAGACCTACCCTACATTCATTCACTTTAGGCACCCAAAAGACCTATCCTACATTAATTCACTTTAGGCACCCATAAGACCTGCCCTACATTCATTCACTTAAGGAACCCATAAGACCTACCCTACATTCATTCACTTTAGGCACCCATAAGACCTACCCTACATTCACTTTAGGCATCCATAAGACCTACCTTGCATTCAATCATTTCAGGCACCCATAAGACCTACCTTACATTCAATCATTTTAGGCACCCATAACGCCTACCCTACATTCAAACATTTCATGAACCCACAAAACCTACCCTATTTTCATTCACCTTAGGCTCGTAATAAGACCTAGTACCATATTTAGGCTCGTGATACGACCTAGCATCATTTGTTTAGGCTCATAATAAGACCTAACATCATTCCCTTAGGTTTGTGGTAAGATCTAGCATCACTTGTTTAGGCTTATAATAAGACCTAGCATCATTCCTTTAGGCTCGTGGTAAGACCTAGCATCATTCGTTTAAGCTCATAATAAGACCTAGCATCACACACTTAGGCTCATCATAAGACTCATCTGCTCTCGTCAAACACATTGCATCAATCATTACATATTACACTTTTTTCATTCATTTCTAGGGCATCTCCATGCTCAGCTAAGTTCAATCATTTCTAGGTTCACGACACCTTAGAATGCTCGGCGTACTTCATTGCACTTCTAGGTAGTCAGCGCCTTAGAACAACTCGACAACATTTCATCACTTTAGGTAGTCAACGCCTTAGAACATCTTGACAAAATTTCATCCCTTTAGGTAGTCAGTGCCTTAGAACAGCTCAACGACATTTTATCATTTCAGGTAATTCGCGCCTACGAATAGCTCAATAACATCTCTTCTTATCGTTTAGGTAGTCAGCGCTCGACAGAGTCCATCAGTTTCTAGTAGCATTACAGGGTCTTTTAAGATCCAAAAATTTTGGGGTATCACTCAAGCGTCAACTAGATTTTTCATATCCATTCCAAAGTCTAGTTGACGGGGGGCAATCTGTAATACCCAAAATTTTGACCCCCCGGGTGTAGGGTTTCTAAGGATTTAGAGTTACAAGGGGTACTTTGGTCAAATGATTAAGAATCCCGGTTCAATCAGTGCGTTCTGGAGCGATAGTGAAAGCTTAGTCATCCACAGGGGCATTTTCATAATGTGTGAGGCTCCTAAGCCTTCCTATAAGCTTTATCTCTCCTCCGAAAGTGACTCAAATCAACTCAGAATGCTTTGAAATTTTAATGCATGATAGAGGATGATATTTTCAGCATAATGGTTTGGAATTTTGATTTTTTAAATTTTCATTAATTCTCTAGCAATTTTCGATTGAATCTGATGAGAAAATGAATTTAAAAATAATTCCATTTCAAAAATTCTAACTTCTTTTCATAAAAATAAAAAAATCTTCCTTTACATGTGGTTAAATTTCCATAGTCAGATTCTCTTCGGAAATTCACTTGGCTAAGACTTTAGTAAAATCTCAGGTTTTACTAGATTTTCTATCTTTAGTGATGTCTATTTAAGGAGCCTTATCCCTTAGCCAAATCACAAGCTCAAGAACCTTAGAACATCATAAATCACAGCCACCACTAGACTCCCACGTTTTTCAACATCCAAACCCCAAATCCTCACTGAAATTCACCGAAATCACTACATAAACACATTTTTAAACTCCCGCCACTTCAATAATCGTCAAATTACCATCAAACTCCCACCAAAACATGAAGAACTTCACTAATTCACAAGGGTCAGAAGATCAGGTCAAACTCAATCCGGAACCGAGCTCAACGGGATACCAAAGGATTCCCGACATGAAGAGTCTTACTAATCCCGAAGGTAAAACATGTTAGAACCTTATTTTTCTAATTCCCCACGACTTCATTAGTCTTTTGTCAAATTTTGAGTGCAAACTAACCTTTTATAGCTTCCTAGTTATCATTTGTTTTAGCTTCGGCTCAATTACTTGTTTGTTAAGTTTCCATTAAATTTGGCTTCAAATTGAAATCTTTCAATTACTAACAGACTTAGAATCTTTCAGCCTACGCACCCATTAAATTTGAGCTAAAAACACTACTAGGAGCCTAAACGTCGTCGTTTGAAAGCGGCCCGCGCCAACGAATGCCATGTCCGTGGTCTAGGACGCCCTATCCGTAAGCACGGACTGTAACACCTCGGTTTGAATACCCAAGATCTACCACCACATTCTCTACTTTTTTTTTCTTCTTCTTCTTTTTTACCTTGCCTTGTTGCATTTATCTTGCAGCGGAAAGAACATATTTACTAACCGGGCGCATTACCGCCACACCTACATAATGCTGTAGATGCTAAGGCTAAAAGAAAATTCCACAACCTTTCCCATTTATATTTAACATAACGACGCATATCTTATAAACCATCGTCAGGCCTTTGCATAAACCATACTTACAACCCAAAAGTTATACCGTCAAAACCCACTGCTAACACCTTGATTCCAATCCCTTCCTTGCTAACTACTCAGGTTAACTCTCTTGTCACAATTTTACAACAAAATACAAGGGGGTAACAAAAGTAGCAAAAGTACCCAACATAGTCCACGGCCTATTTCTCAGCGGTGTACTTGATAATACTATCTATTGAGTGTGTAGTAAGCATATTATCTCCATAAGGAAAACTCCTAAAACCATTGACATTATGCATCCACTCCTCTGTAGTGATCCTGACGACCCCATGCATTAGCTCCTGACTGTAGATTAAGCAAGCACTAATGTATAGGATGCCCTGCTCGACATCCTCCTGCCAAGCTAATTCTCCATAGAAACTATCCTACAACCAGAAAATCAATATACACACAAAGGGGTTGCAACAAATCAGTAAAACCGAGTGACAATTATCACACCCTGTAAAATTCATTTTCTTTTTCAAAATCCTTTACCCAGGTAGTAACATCCACATGACAACATAAAAGTAATTAGTGATTACCGTAACCATCAAAAGACAAGATTAGCAACATTTATTGTGGATACACATCATAAAATGCAACCTTCATTAACTTACCTCAATCAGTTTCTCAGAGGCAATTTGTACCAAATAATGTCTCAGAACATTCAATAGAGTTTCCACCACCACCCACCCCTATGTCTTTAAGTGTTCACACCCCCTAAGGCTAACCATAGCTCAGAGAGTAGAACATAGTGGCAGCTCCAATTCACTGGTAGGAGCTTAGATAACAGTTCGAAACAACTAGCTCAAAGAGCTTAACATAGGGCTAACCATAGCCTTAAATAAATCATTAATCAATAAGAGAACACCTCCTGTAGTAACACTCACATCATAATCAATGCAACACAATATTCCTAAAGATATTAGACCAACAATAGTCACATAAATCATCTCGCAAATACATGAAGTTCACGATTCACAATCAACTTCCAAGAAGAGGTCAATTCGATTCCACTTTGTTCATACTGTCAAACCAGCTTTCTTACATTAATTTAAAGTTATAAAAGTTCATTCCCATCATAGGAACACACCTAATTCCATTTATTCAAGCGTAAAGCATCTTTTTGACCTTAATCACTATCTAACAATTCGAACCCCTTTCCAAGGTTAATTCGACTTAACTTTTTGTACACGTTCATATTTCCCAACCCTAAGACAGTACCCAAATTTTCAGCTCAAAAGGAACTAGGAAACTCACCTCACTCACTCACAAAGCTTAAAGCTCATTTTTCTAATCCTAAACTTAACTTCTTGTTTTTCTGAACACCAACGAGATATTCCACATCCCATAGTTCATATCAACCATAAATAAGCATAATACCAACTCAAATCCATCATAAACTCACTGGTACCATACTACAACCCTTAGAGCACATTTTTCTACCTTAAAAGAGATCTAGGAATTAACTAACTTCCAAAAGGATTTTTAGGCTGATTTTTACAAAGTATCTTAATTTCAGTATGGTTAGGCTCCAGTCCAAATTTCATCCCAAACCCATGTGTAAAACGTAATATACCATACTAGAGTGTTTAAGGAGTAAAATTAAGCCTTAAGGAATTTTAGTGTGCGTAAGGGTCACCTGGCTTCTCCTGGCCATGGCGTGTACCACCCTTGTCTTCCTCAAGCTTTGTAAGTCTCCAAGTGTACTCTAAGAAGCTTTCCCTTCTTTGCTGCACCACCTCCCTTCTTGGAATAATTTTTACACTTTAATTTGCTTGCTTTCTCTTCTTCTAACTCTCTCCCTTGGTGTTCTTTTTTTCCCCTTGTCTAATGGCGTGAGTTCTCCAAACAAATTCAGCCTCCAAAGTCAGTTCCTCCCCCCTCTTCTAATCCACCGTAGTTGTACTAGAATTGCCTAAATTTTCAAGTAATAATAACTAAGCTAGGTGTCATCTTCTTAATGGGTTGTGTAATGATAATTATCCACTTCCAATCTCCTCCTTGCAGAACAAATCGGCAGAAATTGATGCCAAAGCCAAGTGTCCTTGCCAAGTGTCAAACTAATTAATGCTTATCATTATGAATAAGACAAGAATAGTGAATAGTGCATAGTTTTGCACATGTAAAAATCGGCTAGCTTAATGCCTTACTAGACCTTGAATTTTTCTTGGTCATTAGAGCTAAATAAGTGTGGAAAATAATATTAGTGTGGATAATGAAGTGAAAGGAATTTTCTGAAACTAGTTTTAAAGTTTTTCCGGTACACGCCGGTCCCGAAACGCCGACTGCTGAAATCGCAACTGGTTTTTCCTAAATTGTAAGAAGATGAATTTGGTTGCCTTCTACCTTATAATATTATCTAGAGTCTCAAACACACCTTCTAGGGTTAGTAGATATCCTCTATTCCCAAAAATTTCGGTAATATCCGGTCGTTTGAAAATCCTGAGATTTCAGGGTTTACTGGGAATTCTCTGACAGTTAGGGCTTCTAATAATTTCTAAGTGCTCCTGATCCTTAGAACTTATTTTTCCTAGGTTTTATCCTCACCCCAGGTCTCCAAAATTTCTTCCCCTGACAGCTTATGATTTTACAGTTCACCCGGTCCTCCAGGTAATACTCACAGCACTTCAGGTAATTCTCTCGGAAGCTAGAGTTTTAGTTAGGGTTAGGGTTCCAATTAGGGTTTATAAAAATCTTGGGTATTACATTCTCCCCTCCTTAAACGAAGCTTCGTCCCCGAAGCTTAACCTTTCCCAGACTATCAAACATCACCAAAACTTATATATATAAATTACTAACACCTCTAACAGCATCCATGCACAATGCTACTTGTATAACACAACATCTCCTCCCATTTCATTCCCATAATTATTTCAACTCTTAACTATTTATCATATCTTCCATTTGTAAGAATACTATCCAAACATTCACCACAAATTATGCACCTCACAAATCTATTTCCACTTAAGATCACAATTCATCATCACATAAAATCACAATTGTCCACCACCTGATCATTTTATGATCATGGAATCTCAACCACATAATTCCAAGCATACCATCATACACAAAACATACAACCATGTGATAGTATAGCCATATAACAACATTCTCAAGACATATATATACCGCATTCACCATGATTTCATACTTGAAACAATTGTATAGCATTCCCGTTCCTCCCCCCGTTAAAAAAAAGTTTCTCCTGAAACTTTAAGAACTAACCTTAGATAAAAAGTTCAGGGTGTTGGCTCTCATCTTGGTTTCTAATTCCCAAGTAGCTTCTTGTATTCCATGATGAGTCCATAGAACTTTAACCAAGTCCACAGTTTTACCTCTAGTTTCTCGAGTTTTATGATCCAAAATTTTAATTGGTTGCTCCTCATAAGTTAGATTAGGTTCAACTTGTACTTCCTCCGGTTGTAGTACATGAGTGTCATCTGGAATGTACTTTTTCAACTGTGACACGTGGAAAACATTATGTACTCGATCAAGATCCATTGGTAAAGCTAGACGGTAGGCCAATTTTCCAATCCTCTCCAAAATTTCATAAGGACCAATATATTTCGGGGCAAGTTTACCCTTCCTTCCAAACCGAACCACAGTTTTAGTGGGTGATACCTTCAAAAATACTTTATCCCCAACATTAAACTCAATGGGTCTTCTATGCAAGTCAGCATATGATTTTTGTCTATCTTGAGCAGTTTTCAACCTCTGTTGAATATTCTTCACTTGCTGAACCATTTCCTCAGTCAATTCAGGACCCACTAAAGTCAACCCTTGTGAATCTTCCTAGCACAATGGGGTATGACATTTCTATCCATACAGAGCCTCATAAGGTGTCATGCAAATACTGGAGTGATAGCTATTATTATAAGAGAATTCAATTAGATGTAGCTTATCAATCCAAGAACCTTGATAATCCATTGCATACGCTCGTAACATATCCTCCAGTGTCTGAATAGTCTGCTCCGTTTACCCGTCAGTTTGAGGATGATATACTGTACTGAGATTTAGTTTTGTTCCCATCGATTTCTGAAATTGTTGCCAGAATCTAGAAATAAATCGAGGGTCCCTATCAGAAACAATTTCCATAGGAACACCATGATATCTAACTACACCTCGAATATACGCATCCACCAGTTGCTCCATAGACCAGGTACTTCTCATTGGAATAAGTCGGGTAGTCTTGGTCAATCGATCCACTATAACCCAAATTTGGTCTATCCCTCCTTTAGTGACAAGCAATCCCACAATAAAATCCATGGATATTGAATCCCATTTCCATGCAGGTATGTCCAAGGGTTTCATCATTCCTCCTATATTTTGATGGTAAAATTTCACCTTTTGGCACGTCAAGCACTTAGACACATGTTCTGCCATATCCTGCTTCATGTTCGGCCACCAAAAATGCTTCTTCAAGTCTTTATACAATTTGTCTGCCCCCAGATGAATTGAATAGCCAAAATTGTGGGCTTCTTGCATTAATTTGTCTTTAATGTCTCTACGAGTACACGACACACACCACCATCCATGAAATCTCATGCTGCCATCCTCATGATTTTGAAATCCCGGGCTTCTCCTTTCTCTACCCTCTCCCTTATCTTTCTCAACTTTTCATCCTCCCACTAATGATTCAAAATCTCCTTATACACATCTAGAAACACACTCATGCTGGCACAAATCTCATTCCTCACTTCTCCCGAGGTGACCACTTCAAGATTTAACCTTCGAAAATCCTCTACCAACTTATCATGTAATATCCAGTTAGCTTCAGGTTCATGGCTTCTTTTCCGGCTCAAAGCATCGGCCACCACATTGGCTTTACCTTCATGATACAATATCTCCAAATCATAATCTTTAATAAGCTCCAACCACTGCTGGAAAAAAAGGAATAAACAACGCTTAAATTGGACATATAGAACGTTTATAAAGCGCAGTTTATTCGAGCGACGCAAATGAACTAACATTTTAAATGACGCTTCCAAAGCATTCTTTATACTATTTTTAAAGAACGCTTATTTGCAAAGCGTTCTTTACAATGCGAGAAAGATGACAACATAAAAAACGTTTTAGCCTAGAAAGCGTTCTTTATGCTTAGACAAAAAACAACACTTATATGTGATAAGGTTTTATAATGGTTGGGGGAGAGTTTAAAGAACGCTTTATGCATAAGCGTTCTTTATATCTTCCTTTTTATAAATTTTGTTTTCAGAAATCTCTGTTCCAACAAATGCTACAGATATATCATTACATCAGATCAATGCATTGTTGCATTTTCAACATAGCAGAATCCATCACAACAAACTGTAACAGAGAAATTAAATCTATACGAATTCAATTTACAGCAAAACACATCAGATCCCAGGCCAATTGCAACAAATTAATCAGCTAGTATATATTAGTACCAAATTAACAGAGATTTGCTAGTATTACCAAACATGCAGACAAAACTTAATTACAATTAAAATCCAAACACAGATGGAAGCTAGCTACTAAGTACTTATGTTTGTACTGCAATCTGTAGAAAATTTGATAATGCAAGAAACTTCATTTTTCAACACAATGCAAGTGTAGTTGAACTCATGGGGAACAAACTGCATTTACAGGTGCAAATTGGTTCAGTTCAGACACAACTTCAAAGAAGAAAAGAAATAGCTGCAGCACGTACTCATGACTTCTGCTGATCTTCATCATCATAAGCTATTGATTTCGTCCAGTAAGCGCACATGTGATCCTTGACAAACTCTAGATCGGCAAGTGAATAAGTAGCTCCTTGTTTTTCGAAGAAGTCAGTAAGCTGCACGCAAGAATCATAAAAGCAATTAATTACACCATTTAAACATATCCAACCATGCACAAACAGTTAAATTACAAATTCAAACACAAGACTTATAATACGTACTTCATTGACATTGCGGACTTTATCGATGTGGACACGATTTCGTACATGTATCGCATCACAAATATCCACAACTGCTGCTATCCGGTTGCCTGGGACACTATTTTCAATAAAATTATATTATTAATTATATATATACACACTAATATACAAAATATATTTACGTATGCATGAGTAAATAGAATGTTTTTTTTACCTTTTTCAAATAATGTACATTCAAAGGAGAATTCCTTTGCCCGGCACTGCACATACCTTCTCTAAAACCACTGAAATTAATTAAAACAAGCATTTAAGTGACAAGTAATAAAAAAGTTTAAAATTTTATTTGTGAAATGAAAATGTGCACTATTTACTTACTTTGTCAGCAGAGCATAAATGGCGATGTTCCTAATTCCTTTAATAGGGTCAATCACTATACAACGTGATGAGTAAGTACAAACCACTAACAACAACCAATGATTACTACAAGTGCAAAACAACAACAAATCAACTTCAGCTTCGAAATATATATTAGTTAATATAAAACAATAAAGACAAACGCATAAGGTGGTCAAGCACGCTTACATCTGATGATATGGTATGAGCACAAATTGGCTTTTCTGGTAACCGCCACAATTATGGCATTGCGCACATGGCTCTGACACGCAACACCGTCTCTCGTAGCTTCATCGGCAGACACGATTTATGGACATAGGAAGGTGATCGTATTTGTCATTTGTTTGACGCCAGCCTCGATAGTAAGGGCCTTTGATGACAAAGGCATTAAATTAAAATTATACATAAAACTTACTATTATCTTTGAGAGAGAAAAAATGTGATACTTACAAGCAGTACGATTGAATCACCACCAGCATATCACAAAGCAGCAACCCTTGACATCTAATACTGACAGCAACTCCGAACAACTACCACTACAACTGAACAAAAATGAACCCCACCTCCCAAATGATCATCATAACACCAAAGACCCCAACCCAAATTTTGGAAGAACTGAGTAGAACACCGCTAACAATCCCCTGCCCTGACCTTCTTGCAAGCAGCAATAAACACAAAAAAAAAACAAAAAGTGGAAACTATTCAAGGCAGTAAAGAGTAAAGTAACAACACTGCCTTTATACATCGAAACCACCGAGCCCACACACTTTAACACCACGTGCTTTCCACACTGCTCCAACCACCAACCGATGCAACACCCGTGCCAGGCGAATGGGCGCACGGACCTTCCACACCCCAGCCAGCCAAACCAACTTAGACCGGCAGGACCAACAAAAAACCAGTCACGGCGGCCCGGCATTGGGCGATCCAACTCCAAAACACGCAGCACAATAGAACCTAAGTCCTAAATGCAACCGCAACATGCCCATGACAGAACGTGCAGACGACGCCTTTTTGTTGACAAACACAACAAGGTACTCAGAATCATATACGAAGCCATGCACACCCAAAGCCGGAGGGAGAAACCCAAACGAGGTGCAAGCAACGGCAACTCATACAGAAGTGCTTATGGCATCCATCACTCAGGTGCAGGAACATGCAGGTTGCCACGCTGTGCAACACAAGGAAGCAGCTTCCCAACCAGGTTGGACCGCCCCAATAACAACTGCTGCAACAACAGGGCATCACTGTCATCCAAATCGTCTATCGTCGCCCCGAGCCCCACCGCGCACTCCAACATCTGCCCACTCCACGCTCCAGTCCTCAACACCACAAGGAACCATTAAGAGACCAATGACCCTCCCGCCCGCAGCACCACTCCACGTAGCAAAATCGGCTAACACCCCAGACCTCCAACCAGCCAACTACCCAACTGCACCCGCCTCCCCAAATGCCAAGACCAAGGTAAAACCTACAAACATGAGCACGGACACCACAATTTTTGCAGCACCAATTCCCCCCCCCTATAATACCCCGCTACCCGCCGGCCAAACAATGGCGAAACCCCGAAGCCATTCACCGGCAGACCCAGCCCGACCCGCGGCAATTTACCCCCCCGACCCCCGACGGCCGCCCAGAGTCCCAGCCTTCACGACAGCGGCCAATCCCAACAGTCTAGACCGCACCTGCAACCACTTTCCACCATTCAGTACATGATCGCCCAGCCCAAACCAGGCACCTAAAGAATCGGGCCCAAATACCCACCCAAAACCGGGGGAGATGCTTAAACAAATGCGCCACTCCTCCTCAGTCATCAATGCCCACACAACTCATAGGCCCCACCTACTTCCGGGTCCGATGGACCACCAGACCCCCGGTCGCCCTGCGCAACGCCCAACGCGCCGCACACTGATCCCCAGGAACAGTACGATGTGTCCCGCTAGAAAACACGTAACACCAAGGCCTATCTTCATCCCAATGATACGACCCAGGACCGGACGCCTCACCCCAGACCCACGGTTCCCAAGCGACACTCTCGCCCCGAACTCTTCGACCAAGACCTAAGCGAACCTCGAGCAGCGACGATTGAATCACCGGATGTCAGCTAGATCACCAGCGCAGCTCCTTGACATCTCTAATACTGATCAGCAACTCTGGGATTGTTTTGTTGTGGAACACCTACGCTGGCAACTTAAGGTGAACTGAATGAAATCATTCACCCTTCCCGATATCATGTTATATAAGGACCTGAGACGCTTTCGCAGTGTATTCACCAAATTTGGGAGCATGAAATCTTTTCCGATAGTTGACTGATCTAGTGACATCCTGCTGACCATGGTCCTTTCCTTTCGACGCACGGACTTGCTTACCTTTGTCAGCAATAGGAACACTGCCTAAGAAATGACATGAGTTAGTATATAGTTAGTAACTATTCCCAAAACTGCAGTATATATGGAGGTTTATTAGTAAACAAATTTAGGTTTTTTTGCTTACCGTACTATCAATCAATCCACCAGATTGCAAGGCCACGGTACTTGTGAGCCACGTGCTTCAATGACAATGCTCCAACCATTCCACTCCATCGGTAGTGAATGGTATCACAGCCATGACAGACATGTCTACGAACACACGGACGTACCAGGGCGGAACTCGCTTAAAATGACATAGTGACACTGAATCAGTCTGTAGATTGTGCCTAATGCAACCATAAAGGGCCATGTTCATTGATGTGCAGAAACGACACTTTTTGGTTTCCTAATAAACGAACAAAAACACTTAATTCATTATATATACATTGCAACATGCATACTTTTGATTAATTGAAAAAATAAATAACGACAACCACTGAAATTCACACATACCTGAAGCTTGGCATATGGGAATGGATCAGAAGGGCAGGTACAGTGTAAGAATGAGAACCTGAGACGGTACAGGGGTGGAAGCAGGTGCAGGGGTGGAAGCAGGTGCAGGGGTGGAAACGGGTCAGGGTATACACTGATGAGCTGGAGATTGCTGCCCCTGACTCAGCTGTTGTATCAATCTTGCTTCCATATGTTGCAACTGCTTGCTGCAAATCAAATTGGAATTACTGTGACAACTTTCTTTCATTATCCCTCATTTCTTCCTCTCTCCCCATCCGCTGGAGCGTGGAAAAACATCTCGCTGACGTCTGCGGATCCAAATCCTCAAACTCTCCCAGGGTAATCCTTTTTGCCAAGCGCTTTGTTCAATTGATCATCCTGACTATGAGGCTGGCCAAGAAAAGAATAAGCACCCTCTGCAGTCTTGTACACGCAAAAAAAACATGTAAATTATGAATTAGATCAAATAAATAAAACATACGTAACTTGTAAGAAGAATTTATAAACTATTAAATATTACTCAGGACACTCACTCTTTTTGCAGCTAAGTCTGCAGTCTCCTTCCGCGGATAATACATTTCGCCGTCCTTCTCTAATTGGCGGCCAAACATGTATGCTTGTGCCCGATTCACCTCATCCGGACTCTGAATCGGCTCAATTGTGCCGTCCTCGCACACACACTTCAATAACCCCTTTTCAATCCAGTCTAGTATATGCCCCGCGTACCCAGCTCGGCCCATGTAGTGTGGATTCTAATCTTTCAAGCAATTTTGTCGGGCTTTTTCCTGAACTGCCTGTGAAAGAATTAATACAATTCATTTTAACTTTATCCTTTTATATTAACAACATAAACTTAAAAGTTATCTATGAAAACAAATACGTACCCTAACTCAGGGGTGATATGTGCTTCATAGAATTCCTCCACTCCTCCTTAGTGATCATGTCAGCGTACAACTCATAGGGAGGCACCTACTTCGGGTTGTCCGTATTGATCCAACCAGCCACCAGTCTATTTTTGAACGCTCGCATACGCAAAGCAAGCAGTGACAACACTTTATCATATGCTTCATCTGGGATCAGATACTTCTTCTTCAAGCTCGTCCACATGATGTTCTTTATTTCCAGATCTTGGTTCCTCCAGTTTTTGTTGATACAGCAAATGGGTCTTAACCAATCGACGCATGGCGCTGGCAAACTTCTTCTTAGACGCGCTAGTGTCTAAGATACCTGTAATATTAACAGTATATATGTTAGTCATACGTATATATATTACTACGTATAATGTACAATATCAATATATATATGAAAAAAAAGATAGAATAACATATAGGTGTAACATATACCTATCCCACACCAGATCAATCATGCCACTCTCCTTCTTCTCATTTAGACCACGTGACGGTCCTCGTGTCTTTCGTGGAGGGCCCTGAGAGGTCGTAGGAGGGTCCTGAGAGGTCGTAGGCTGATCAGCGGCAACGACAATCTGTGTACGTTCCGTTACTCATCTCTGCATCTATCTCCATCTCCATATCCTCATCACATTGTAGGAGCATCTCATGATCGTTGGCATCCATAATCTGCACAATATCATTACATAAATATATAGTCAGTTCATACATAGAGTCATATATAGTCATTTAATATAGCTATTCAGAGAAACACTATATGAACAATTAAGAAGTTGTGAGCCTCGATTTTAAACCCTATCCTATGTGGATTAAGTTGATTAGGACTAATCGGGTTTTTAGGTCCACTTATAACCTAAGATTAATAACTATGTCATATAACAATAATTATTAAAAAACCTAAGCTAGCTCACTGGAACCTATATGAGTCGCCACCTAATTTTGACCTAGATTAAATTAGGAAAGGAGAGTTCGGGTTCGGGGGCTTGATATTCGACTTATTTAGGGTTCAATTACTTTCATTACCCCCAAGAGTCGTTTTTCCTCTACTTAGTTTATTTACGGCTTATTACGAGTCGTTTTAACCTAAGTGCGCAAGCTTCTGTTTTTTTATGTTTTTTAGCGTTTTTGACAGAAAATTAAAGTGAAATTGAAAGCTACCTAAACTAGGGTTTCGGAGGCAGAATTAGGTCAAATTTTGCTTACGTCCGTAGCCACGGACCAAGAGTCCGAGACCACGGACCCCAGTTAACCTAAATATGCAGAAAAGTCGAAATTGAAGGAAAACAAAAAATTTGCAAAGTCCGGGGCCACGGACAGGCTGTCCGTGGCCCGGACATCGTTAGAAAAACCTAAGTTTGAATTTTTAAAATCCCGCCGCCGTCCGTGGGTGTCCGTGGTCTCGGACAACGCGTCCGAGGTCCCGGACCATAGGTCCGAGGTCACGGACAACCACGGACAGGGGTTTTCAGAAGGTTCCCGAGGGTGTTTTGAGCTCAAATTTTATGGGTGTGTAGCCTGAAAGATTACAAGTCGTTAGTGATTGAAGGTTTTCAATTTGAACTCGAATTAAGCACGAAACTTTGTAAACAAGTTATTGGACAGAAGCTTAAACAAACGTCAATACAGAAGCGTAAACAGGTTGGTTTGAACCCAAACTTTGACAGAGAGTTAACAAGGTCGTGGGGAATCAGAAAAGTGGGATTGTAACCTGTTTTACCTTCGAATTCAAGATGATTCTTCACGTTGGGATTCTTCGGAGGCTCCGATGATGCCGGTTCCGGATTGAATTCGACCCGGGCTTCTGGTTGTTGATTGTTGATGATGTT
The DNA here is from genome assembly GCA_023374045.1 of Limonium bicolor. Classification (NCBI taxonomy): domain Eukaryota; kingdom Viridiplantae; phylum Streptophyta; class Magnoliopsida; order Caryophyllales; family Plumbaginaceae; genus Limonium; species Limonium bicolor. The sequence continues at coordinate 275,076,048 of CM041776.1, forward strand.
CTTCACGTTTTGGAGGTGGTTTGGTTGATGTTTGATGATTGTTGATGTTAGGAGTTGAAAAGTGTGTTTAGGTGGTGATTTCGAGAGATTTTTGATGTGATTTTTGGTGCTTGGATGTGTAAAAACGTGAGGAGAATGAGACGGCTAGGTTTCTGGTTGCTTAGGGTTCTTGAGGTTCTTCTTTGATCATGGGATAAGGTTCCTTATATAGACCTCTTTAAAGATAGAAAAATCCGGTAAAAACCGAGATTTACCGACGTTTTAGCTCAAGGGCTTCCAAAAGGAATTTGATTATGAAATTTCACACATGGGTAAAGGATGATATTTCTGATTTTCTAAAGTGGAATCGAATTTTTTGGATATTGGAATATTTTTAATTCAATTTCTCGTCAGATTCAATCAGAAATTGCTAGAAAATTATTGGAAATTCGAAAAATCAAAATTCCAACGCCATTATGCTTAAAATGTCATCCTCTATCTTGGGTAAAAATTTCAAAGCATTTTGAATTGATTTGACCTTATTTGGAGGAGAGAGAAAGCCTGTAGGGGGCTTAGGAGCCTTGAAAAATTACGAAAATGGCCCTGGAGATGACTAAGCTGTCCCTAGCACTCTGAAATGTGCCGATCGATCTGGGAACCCTCGCTACTAGCCTATTAGAAGAGACTCACCTCCGGGGGGTTGAAATTTGGGTATAACAGATTGCCCCCCGTCAACTAGACTTTGTAATGGAAATGAAAAGGCTAGTTGATGCTTGAGTGATACCCCAAAATTTTGGATCTTAAAAGACCCCTCGTGCAATTGAAAACCAACAAATGTGTCGAGCTGTTCTAAGGCGCTGACTACCTATGAGTAAAGTGGAAGGATGTCGAGCGATTCTAAAGCGTCGGCCACCTAAAGGTAAAAAATGAAATAATGTCAGACTATCTAAGGCGCCGACTACCTATAACGAATGAGATGATGTCAAGCTATTCTAAGGCGTTGACTACCTAAAATGAAATGAAGTATGCCGAACATTCTAAGGGTCGGGAACCTGTAATGCAAATGTAGATGTCATGCAGAAAAAAGATGATATGATGATGATATGCTAACGATGCTGATGATGATGTTGATGCTGATGATGCTCGGATGCTTCTGGGGACCGAAACCCGTTCCAATGCTCCTGGTTGGTATACTATGGGGACTTATTGCCTCTGCCCAACAACTGGGGTGCTGGGATAACTTCTAGATTACCAAGGGGACTTATTGCCACTGCCCACTAGTTGCTTCTCCCAAGAAGTTGACATAAAGATGGGGACTTATTGCCTCTGCCCCGCCAACTTAGATCACGCTCTATCTCGCACTGAAGATGATACTAGGTCTCGTACTGGTCTCGCACTGGATGATGATGCTCGGTCTCGCGCTGATGAAACTGATGGGTCTCGCACTGATAAAGATGATGGGTCTCGCACTGATGAAGATGCATGGTCTCGCATGAAGAAAATGATGGGCCTCGCACTGATGAAGATGGTGGTCTCGCACTGAAGAAAATGATGGGCCTCGCACTGATGAAGATGGTGGTCTCGCACTGAAGAAAATGATGGGCCTCGCACTGATGAAGATGGTGGTCTCGCACTGAAGTCTCGTACTGAATGGATGAGGAAAAGCTGGCTCTCACACTGATTCTAGGTCTCGTACTGAATGAAGATGCTAGGTCTCGTATGAAAGAGGAATCTGCAGGGCCTTGCGCCGATTTTAGGTCTCGAACTAAAAATGAGTTAGGAAGATAATGGTCTCGTGCAAATGATGAAAACTGATTATTGGAGTGCCAAACATGGCAATGATGATAAGATGTATGCAATCAAAATACATGAAAGATACTCGTTCAAAACAGGAAACTATTGGAAAAGGTGGCAATGTTGAGGTGTTGTGCAAAAGTTGTAAAATGCAACTAAAGTGTTTGTTGGAAGCTAGCCAAAAACAGGAACTATTGAAAAATGTGCTAAACATGGCAATGCTTAAGAAAAACTCTGCTGAAAAAGGAAAGTGAAATAATCATTTCCTGACTAAAAATTTCAAATCTGCAATTTGTTTCTTAGAAAATGAACATGCCGTTGGTGGAAGTGTGTGGTGTTTGTTGTGGTGCTTGTGATAGACCTGGGACTGCGTTGTGATTTTGGATGGTGGTCAGGGTTATGACGGGTTTGATGTTTTTGTGGAGGTAAGGCTAATGACGGGCTTGAGAGTGTGTGTGTGTGGTGGTAGGGGCTTATGTGTGCCTGTGTAGTGGAGGTGTGGAGGTAAGGGCTTATGTGGGCCTGTGTAGTGGAGGTGTGGTGGTAAGGGTTATGCCTGTGGTGGGATGGTGGTGCTCAAGCTTTAAGTTTCAATTGGTGTTGTCATGGCAATTGTTGGAACCAACAATTGCCCCCAGTATTTTTCCTTAGGACAATCTGAGCTAGAGTTCATGGCAATTGATCGGAACGATCAATTGCCCCCAGTATTTTCTTTGATTAAACATGCGAACAAGTCTCACCCTCAAGGGTCGAGGTTTATGCTTTGATGTGGTGCTCCCTAACCTACACTCGATGTGGTCGGTGTTTGCACTTATTTCTCGCTCATGGTCATAACTTCTAAACCATTGAATTCGATATTTGATGGATTTACGCATTTGATCTGTTACTTTCACGTGATTGGACACACAACTATCAAGTCGGAAGTCTTTAAAGCTTATAACGTGGCCATAGGGTGTGATGAAAGACGACGGGATCATGGAGGGATATTTGAGGTATGTGGAGCTAAAATGGGTGACCAAAGCTGCAACTTGCGTCCTCTCTCAGATTCATCTTCCTTGTCTTGAAGTCGTCTAACTGCTTCATGTTGACGTTGTTTTTGAGCTTCTGGACCTGGACTTTTGGAGTTGTCCTTTACACCATTTCTTTTTTTTGTCATTTGGACTTCTTCGAGGCACTTCGGGTTCGCCTTTTTGTTTTATCCTTTCTTGACTTTGCCTTGGGGTTCTTGTGTTTCCCGGTTTTGGGCTTCGAGAGCTGTTTTGACGTGAGCTCTTTTGATCCTGTGTCACTTTGGGACCATTTACGGATCACTTCGTCATGCTGATAGCGGCATTGCTTCTTCGGACTGATGATAATGTTATCGAGAGTCAGGCTCCTTGCTTCCTTTGGTCACCGGGTCGGACATTCATCATTGGCTGGGTTATTTTGTGGGGCTCATAATATTGAAAAGGGATATACAAAAGGTTCAACGGGGGTGCCTAGGGTTTAATGTCAGGGTTTACAAGCTTTTGGCTATGTGGTGCTGTACCTAGGTGCTTCGTCATTCCTGATAGTTGTATATCCGTTCTTTGTTACTTTTCACAGGTCTAAGCGTAAATTTACAAATTATCTCCTTCGGTCGGAGTTATACCGTTTGCCTCACCTTTGAATGTGGACTCACCGGAGTCGTGTAAAAATGACACGCTCGTTCACTCATGGTTTTTCCACTCAAGACACTCTCGTGAATTTCACTCAGAGACTAGTTCGCACACGTAAACGAAAGATTAAAGATGACGATCCTGAACTCAGATTGCCCCCAGTATTGACCTGGGGTTTATGACAACACTAAACAGATGTGGATTTTGGAATGCTTTGTGGGTTGTTTGGATATTATAGGGTGAGTTGTGGTGTTTGGTTAGGCATGTTCAAATTTTTAGAAACAAGAGACAAGCCGTTCCATTGCATAGTCAGAAAATGATTGCTTCGCGATCCTTTTCCTTAAAAAACTATTTTGTTTTCCTTCTTTTTTCGATGAATGAAAAATGGTTAGTACAGGAGTTGTGAAAATGGAACTATGATTTTATTTATGAATCATGAAAGAAACGTAAAGATTACAATCAGAGGTGACTGAAAAACTAACTAATAAGCTACTAGGAAAATTGAAGATGCAAGAAAACGATCTGCACACTTAGAAAAATTGGACTCCTTGCTCGAGGAGGTCTTGAATCTTGTGCTTCAATGCTCGGCAATTGTCAGCAGAATGGCCAGGCAACTGATGGTAGTGGCAGAATTGATTAAGATGCCTCCCCAAATGAGTGGTTCCTGGCCGAGGGGCCAGGGGCTGTAGCAGGTTTCTCTTCTGAAGCTCTTCAAACGCCTGACTTGGTGCTCGGCCAATGTTGGTGAATTCCCTTTGCGATGAGTCTCGGCGTGGTAAGGGTATTGTCCTAAGGTTTTGATGCGGAGATCTAGGTCGTTGAACCATATTCACTTCTGGGAAACTGCTTTGAGCGCAAGCTGCTGTCTGAAGATAAGCCTTTTCTGGTCCTGGCTTAGATAATTTGGAGCCACTGCCGGAGTTTCTTGAGCACTCGAGCTCCAAACCTTCCTTATGAATCCTTTCCTCTAGAATACCGACTTGTCCCATCAACATGTCCAAACTCAGAAAGTACATAAATTTTAGCTCATGGTTGTGTTGTTTTCGCATGTTCTCAATTATCATGCGGATTTGCTCCTGCTCGTCCATTCTGGTAGGCATGGCTGCAGCCTTTCTCCTCCAACGCTTGATGAAGTCAGACATGGACTCACCGTCTTTCTGTCGAGTTCCTGCCAGATCGATTCTGGTGACCTCGAGGTTCTTAGCATACTCGAAATGATTTAGGAAAGCCTCGCAAACCTCCTCGTAGGTTTTGGTATTCATCTTCTGAGTGAGATACCAACGCTGAGGAGTCTCGTCTAGATAGCGTGCGAAAACTTTGGCTTTTTGCATATCGTTGAGCCCCAAGATGGACATTTCTCGGTCGAACATAGCCAAGTGAATCTGTGGATCCGAGGAACCCTTGTACAAA